>JADDOH010013844.1:0-21364 GCA_016648135.1 Agrypnia vestita
CCCGTTCCTGCCTGATTAGTCTACGGACTATGTATAGATGTATTCCGCTTTGGTCCTGCGATGGATGCCTTCATCTCGGATTCTACACCGCAAGCATCCACGCTACTCAACCTTAATTTAAAAATCCAGCTTAATTTTTTCTTAATGGTGTTTTGCTACTAAGTAAGTGAGCAGACATGACACTCGTGACGTCACCACGATGGAGTACTAGCTGATGCAAGGCGTTCAAACCGTACTTGGAGGGTTTTGATTTCTGATCCCGACGAGTAACCTCAATCTATTTCTCCCTTAAGGTCCTGAAACACATGCTTATTTTTGAGTATGCTCAAAACTATCATGCTCTAACATTTGCTCGTTATTAGCATGCTTATTTTAAGCGTGCTCATGGATGAGCATGCTCAAAGGTAACAATCAAACACACATGCTTATAATCGGTATGCTCTTATAGAATAGAGACGCTCTTGTTCAAAATGAAATATTTATTTATTTTTATTTTATTTATTAGTTTATTTTATTGTTTATTTACATTTGTTAATACAAGTTACTAATAAATGCCACACTAGGTAAAAACCTGTTCTGTGGCAGTTATTCTCATATGATATTTATGTAATATTAACAAAAGACAATTAAAGAAAGTATAAGCAGAATGAAAGTAGATCAATAATACTAAAGTAAGTCATAGGAATACCTAAATCTAAAAGAAAAGAAAATATACATACAAAATTAAGATAAGAATTTAAGTAGTTACAAAAATAAATATTATAATAATAAATATTAAAGTATACTTTAAATTATATAAATCAGTTTTTGCCAATTCAGAGGTCAAGGGCGGATCACTTCTTCAGCATACCTTCTACCTGATATTGCAAACTGAAATAGGAAATTCAAATGAACCAATAAGTCAAAACCCTAAATCAAAAACCTAAAAAAAATATAAAAAAACCTCCCCAGTTTCCATCCGCACATTTTTGATTTTAGTTTTTATAATTTTTATTGTAAGATTTGAATCGTTCGTGTCTTTCTCAATTACCCCCACCATGGCTGTAGCCACGCCCCGTTCAAAAATTGATTTGTTTGCTAGAATAGGTAATGGATAGTTAGTTTGCGTCCTTCCTGATGAAGACACAGGGATATCGAAACCGGTAGACGTAGAGCTACTAGGTAAGTGTTTAATACAAAGTTGTTTAATTAAAATTAATAATTATGTCCAACCATTAAGTTAACGCTAAAAACATTAAAAAATATAATTTTGCTATTTCATTCAGTTTTAAAGCGCATTTCATAATAATGAGTGTGGGCGAATGGCGGTCTTTATTTGTTGTAAAAACAGGTTGCAGGAAGTGATCATATGTGGAAGTGAAGCCTGGAGCTGGCAGAAGAGGAACGAAAGTAGATTGAATGCAGTGGAGATGAGGTCCCTTAGACGTATGTGTGGTAAATCCATGTATGATAGAGTAAAGAATGAAGATATTAGGAATGAATGTAAAGCTGATCGTAGCATAATACAGAGAATAAAAATAGGGTCGCTCAGGTGGTTTGGTCATGTTGAGCGAATGAATGAGGAAAGAATGGTAAGAAAGATATATGATGCAAGTGTTGACGGCGCCAGACAGAGAGGGCGACCACGGAAGACGTGGCATGACCAGATTAACCAGATACTGGAAGATGGTCCTGTTAGAAGTCTGAACAACCGTCGAGCTTGCATGCGAAGATGTATGAATGTAGACGAAGCGAAAGTTGTATGTCAGGACAGAAGAGTATGGCGCTCTATCCTCTCTGCCTACCCCCGCGGAGAAACGGCGTGATGGTAAGTAAGTAAGTAAGATCATATTGTTTGGCCCGGAAGCACGGAGATGATGGGATTTTGCCAAAAAATCATTAATCTCACTAGAAGCTCACTTAAAACTCGCTCAAAATTAGATGTTTTAGACGGAGTTGTGATTAAACCGGCAAAGATTCATCAAATATCTAGAAAGTTTTACATCGTATAACTGAACGTCTTTGCCAATAACTGTATGTTATTCAAACATATATTAAAAGGTGTTTTGAAAGATTACTAGTATTTGTCGAATTGGACATAAATAATTGATTTGTATTAATACGTTTATTTTTTATAATAATATGACTTTCAAAGCTTGTGCTATATCTTTTCACTCTATATTATTACATTTTTGTTTTTAAATTTCTATTATATTATGGTTTTATTATGATTCTGCTTTTTATGTACTTGCTTTTTACCTTGTATTATATTTATCTTTATATATTTGTATCTATATTTTAAGTATTTTCTTTTCTCTTTTTGTCATTATTATGTTTACACGTTATTGTTTTTTTTCTCTTTAAACTATATATTCTGTTAATGTACACTTACCTAGCTATTGCGATTATTAATAAATAAAAAAATAAAATAAAAAATTCATAAATGAGCAGCGCTCCCGAGGTAAGTTTACAGTCAATAATGTCAACTAATACTTTAAATAATAAAATCCTTTGTCCGCTAATGCGAGTGTCCACATCAGGTAGTGTGTAGTATGTGTGCAAAAATCAGGGCTGCGAAGTGTTTAAAAGTCTACCGACTACGGCTACGACTCGACGTACAAGCCGAATCCGACTCGGAGCGGCTTTATGCAAGCAAGATGCAACAAAAAAAGAAAAATTCTTTACACGCAGTTCTTAGATACAGCGCCTATCAGCTACAGCGAAAGAGCGCGATTGTATAATTCGATAAAGGATGACTGTCCACATTAATATATAAGGTACTTTAGGTCGACCACAATCAAAAGGCCATTCCATAGCTTTGTCCGGTAAGAAGAAAGCGGGGGAATGTTGCCTGGCAATCCCGTATTACAAGCCTCAATATGATATTGCAAATAGGGTTATTTGTAAAACATTAATAACCTCGCAGGACTATATTCCTGCCTTGATTGTGAGTCGAAAATGTTCAAGCTATTATGACCTAATATCAATAGTTATGGAGATACGCGATATCAAAGTTTGCATTTTTTTTTCAACATTTCTGACTTATTTTTTGTAAAAAATTGGACTATCATAACTGTAACTCATATTGATTACGAAAAATTCACTCGTTTCAATAGAAGTTAAATAAAATGATAAAAACCCTGAAAAATTCCAATTGGAATGTTTTCCAATTGGAATTCGAAGGTTTTTATTTTTTTTATTTGACTTGTATTAAAGGGAATGAATTTTTCATATTCGGTATAAGTTACTGTAATGATAGTAAAACGTTTTACAAAAAATAAGTCAGAAATATTGGAAAAAAAATGCAAACTTTGATGTCGCGTATCTCCTAAACTATTGATATTAGGTCATAATAGCTTGAACATTTTCGACTCATAATCAAGGCAGGAATATAGTCCTGCGAGGTTATTAATGTTTTACAAATAACCCTGTATATATTTTTCAGTTTAAAAAAGGTGACTTACTTATTAGAAAAACTTCGTTTGTGTTCATTTTTTGCATCGTAACAACACACATATTTTTTGCGCACATTCTTTTGAATGCGGTCTAGCCTATAACCAGCTTTGCCCGCAGCTTCGTGGAATTCAGTTTGAGACTATTAGAGCATCAGTTAAAAATCCATATAATCTAAACTACTCGTACAAACAATTTTTTTTAAAGGGCGATTTTTATTTATATAAAATTTTCCAGACGATAAGCAAATTTATTTTGATAAGAATTTAACATTACCTACTTAAATTACCTCCGACAGATTAAAATCAATTTTAAATATATATTTAATCAATTTGTAAATTCACCTTAACATATAGATATATGTTGTCGTGGACTTTTTTATATGCCTTTTTGAGTTCTACAACTTCTCTATAGAGTGTAGTCGTTTATCTCTTACTGTTAAAGCAGCATTTGTAAGAAACGTATTCGCTCGACTGTTTTTTCGTCGACTTTAGATGTAAAAAAGGTCACTACGAAAATCCCTTATATTTTAATTGGATAATATGTAGCCTATCACTACCCTGAAAGTTCATTCTAAATATTGGTGAAAGAATTTTTCAAATCGGATGAATAATTTCGGAGATTACCTCCTACATACAAAGTTGCAAACTCACAAACTTTACCTCTGTATATATGTATATTAGTATAGATTGACTGGCTGATTTCGGAAGCTGATTAGTTAAAATAAAACACAAATTACTTTGTTTTCACCACTATATTAGATTAAAAAATCTGCATGTTTCGAGAACAATGTTCTCTTCATCAGGATTATTGTGTACTAATCTTAAAAGTTGAAACAAGCAAATATGTTACGGTGAAGGAGCGGTTGAGGGGGTTGGTGAGGGGATACTGATTAGTTACTTTATGATCGTATGATACACAAATTACGGACCAATTAAAATATACCATAATTTAAAAAAATGATTCGGAGACAGCCCATTTCTGACTCAGACCCCACAGCCCTGGAAATGATACTGACGTTTGGAAACTGCGTTTACATGTAGTATTCAAAAAGAATGAGTTTCCCTAGTATATTCATGCAGAGAAAATTAACTTGTTGACTTACAATGCGATTTAACATTTTTACACTGAGAAAGCGCATACGTCGAGATATGTAATTAGGTTTAACGAATACTTAAAGAATTAGGAAATATTGCAGTATTTTGCAAGTAAAAATACACTTAATTATTAAAATAAAACACAAATCACTATACATAATAATTAATATATTAATTAACACCTTCGACCGTCATTTGGTTCGACTTCTAAACGGCTAAAAGGCGAAATTACACGACTGGAGAAGGGTTCGAACACCTCGGACGCGCAAACGCCAACGCGGCACCCTACCGACATTGCCACCACCGCCTTTTCATAACCCATCAAAAATATACTACAAAATTACGTATATATATTAGGGCTTAGCAAAGACGCGTATGATTTAAATTTAAAATATACTATTCCTACAAGAATACTTACTGTCTTACTGTTACTGTCATCTTTTTAAATACTTTTAATTGTTTTATTTTATTTTATTTTATTAATATCCTATTCAGATCATTTTTTTTCCTTTGTCTATAATATAATTAATTAACACCATTATTAAATTGTAAACATTTAATTATTACTATTACTTAATTTTAATTGGCAATAAGATTTATTCACAAATGTTATATAAATAATAAATATTCTTGAACATTATACTACTGGAAGAGCACTGTCTGCTATAATACAGTAAATTACTAGTGTAGCAGGCAGGGCGTCAAATCAATTTAGTGTTTACTTGCTGCCAAGACACTCAACAACAATGAAAAAAGCTTCATTAATTTTTGTAAACACTGTAAACATTTGTAACATTGAACATTGAATAAACATTTGATTATTAATGCTATATTCCGTGATTATTCACGGGTGTATGGCTGGTACTCATATACCTACTTTTGACTCCAGTAAATATTCCAGAACCATAAAAAAGAAAACTTTCCTCGACAAGTATTAATATCTGGCCAATGGGAGAAAAAGAAGAAAGGCGGCTGCGCCATCTGCAAAAGTAATTAAAAAAAATAACATGGCGAAATTTAATTGCGGGCTTTGATGTTACAAAAAGTGAATTCGGCGGCACCGCGAGCACGTGCTGTTTTATTACTAGTGCTAGCTGTTACCCGTCCAAAATGACGGAACATTGGTTCGCGCTTTGCTAAGCCCTAGTATATATTTATAGTGTCTTTTCGGCGGTCCGCGGAGAGGCAGCGGACCTTCAAGCCCCACCTCCGGTCGTTTAATTTGCTTTTTTAGCCGTCAATTTGAACGAAATTACGGATATTATACGAAGTTACGGGGACAGACGGACGGACAGACGAGCAAATTATTATATTTAGATCCATATTTATTTAAGCATCTCCTTTTGTGTATGTAATATAACAAGTTATTATTTACACCTGATGATGAGAGAGACTGCTCCGATCGAAACTATACCAGTGAGAAAATAGTCCAACACGCGAGGTGTTAGTTTTACTTTGGTGAAAATTAAAATAACCATATTTTTATATGTACATATGTATGTTCTGGGAAGTATGACATGAACATTTGATAATGTATTGATGTTATGATAAAATTGGTGAACGTTGCATTGTGTAAAGTGATTACTTAAGCCAGCCCATACAGGTCGTAAGCCCTGCGCCACCCTATAAAAAGACTTCCATACATGTTTCTCATATAAATAGTTTCGTCTCTGTGAGACTTTTATAATAAATAACCCGCCACGCTGATTGATTTATCATCTTAAAGAGGGATTAAATATAATGGCGTATAATTAAAATTTATTTTGAACTAATTTGTATAATCTTCTGTGTATAGTTTTCTGGGATATTCTGCCGTGTGTATGTGACCTCTCTGGCCAACGTTTCGGATCCCATTGCAGGGTCCATCATCAGGGCTGATGTGATGAGTGAGTGTTGAAGTGTAGGTTAAGTATTACCTTGCAATACCGTACCGAAGTCAGGGTGTCTCCAAATTTGTGTTATGTTAAATACTGGATTGCAGTACCGTGTCGAAAGCAAGGTGTGTGTCTTCATGTAGTGTTTTATATATCTACTAACGGATGTCGGACTGTGCGGATCGTCTATTTGATTTATCCTGCAGCGCCGGATACCACGATGTTCTTAACTTAACGTTCTGCAATGGGATCCGAAACGTTGGCCAGAGAGGTCACATACACACGGCAGAATATCCCAGAAAACTATACACAGAAGATTCTGAACGGCCGTGAAAACCTAAGGACATTTTTAATTTGTATAAATCACTTAGAAAGATACAGAAAATAAATCTATCTCTTAAAAAATATATTCATCGCCGGTATGTTTACAAATAATACATTTACGAAGTAATATTTACCGAATAAGCATGAGTAACACATTAAAATGTCGTTATTGACCCTGATAGATGGTCCTAGTGAGAGTAACAAGTACAAATAAAGTGTAAAACATAAGCGCTATTTATTATCATCAATTGGATTAGGATCTTTTTCCATGAATGAAAAGTCACTATTTGACTTTTATAGGTACATGTAACAAAGATTTAAGTTTCGATAATGTATACATTAACTAGTACTAACTATAAGTTATACTAGTTAATGTAAACATTATCGAAATTTACACTTTGTAAAAAATACATTAAAGTAATATTATTTATTGGCTTCTTCAAAAAGAGCAAAATAATTTTATGGTGACATTTTTTTTTTTTTTTTTTTAAATAAATAGAGATGCGAACACGGAATACGTGTCACATCAATATTCTTACTATTTTCAAACTAAGCTAAACGCTTGTTTATTTATATAATTAATAAAAATAAACTTTGTTTTCATCACTTTTTTATTGAAGACTTTTTACAAATAGTCATCTTTTAAAGTTGTATTCATGTTAGTAGATACATCATTATTATTAATTTTCCATATACTTACTAACTTACTTACTTACCATCACGCCGTTTCCCCGTGGGGGTAGGCAGAGAGGATAAAGCGCCATACTCTTCTGTCCTGACATACAACATTCGCTTCGTCTACATTCATACATCTTCGCGTGCAAGCTCGACGGTTGTTCAGGCTTCTAACAGGACCATCTTCCAGTATCTGGTTAATCTGGTCATGTCACGTCTTCCGTGGTCGCCCTCTCTTTCTGGCGCCGTCGACACTTGCATCATATATCTTTCTTACCATTCTTTCCTCATTCATTCGCTCAACATGCCCAAACCACCTGAGCGACCCTATTTTTATTCTCTGTATTATGCTACGATCAGCTTTACATTCATTCCTAATATCTTCATTCTTTACTCTATCATACATGGATTTACCACACATACGTCTAAGGGACCTCATCTCCACTGCATTCAATCTACTTTCGTTCCTCTTCTGCCAGCTCCAGGCTTCACTTCCATACATTAGTGTCGGTACCAGAACTCCATTATGTAACGCCAGTTTTGCCTCGGTAGACATAGGTATTTCTATTAGAAATTATTGCATTCAAAGCACCGTTCACCCTATTCCCGCCAGTCACTCTCCTCTCTATATCTTTCTCAACATTCCCTTTTCTATCGAACATACTTCCCAAGTACACAAACTCATCTACTTGTTCCAACCATTCATTGCCTACTAGTATTTCACACGTTGTCTTACTTTCCTCCTTCTCGAATACAATTTTCCATATACAATTTTTATATTTTGATTGTCTATACTTCGATTTTTTAATTTAATTTGTTAGTATACATTTGTAACCTGACGGAGGGTCATGGACTCTGAAACATGTTGATATATTTCAATACAAAAGTGGTGAAAACAAAGTTTATTTTTTTATCTAAATACCTTGTAATATTAGTAGTAGACACCTTATAATATATAATAGTATAAACTTACATAATTGTTAAATTATATAGGAATGGCTAATTGAAAATTGAAAATAGTCAAATTGTCGCTACACCGATAGCGCAAATAATTTTGTTAGCGATAATCCTCAGAATTTAAACACATTCATTTCATCTAACCCTTAGGTTTTCGGTAAGTTAACATTTGCAAATTAAAATATTAAGTTGTTGAAAGGCGTATAACTATAACTATAAACATATTTCTAATTAATTAGTGGAGATTAACACAATTATGACTAATCTTAAAGAAGAGATAATTTTCTTCGCGGAATAGACTGGTAGACATTCGGCTTGTGATAAAATATATCCTTTGTTCAAAACACCAGTGTGTTATCGTGGTTATGTTAGCGTGTGAAGTATAAACAATGTTGCACGGTTGCATCTTGCAATAATTGCAACAATCATTTCTTCGGTCTTCCAACACGCATTTTACAGGATGTGTTATAAAAAATGCCGCATCCCGTACATTAAACACGGTCTACGCGCTCCTGGAATTATATCGAAGCGTGATAATGACATATATAGTAGCAGCATGCAGTCAGTACTTTGAATTAAGCGTGCGAATGCGCATTCTGTCCGGCTATGTTCCAACGCAAGGCATGCAACACAGCTCGTCGTTTTTTTACGTATTCCAAATAGATATAACTTGTAACGCGCGCACACAAGCATACACAACTATTTTTTTAATTAATTGATTGGTAGGTAAGGTACCTACCCAAGTTTCTAAATATAATAATTTCGTTGTCTATCCGTTAATTCCAGTAACGTCCTTTTTTAAAAACTTTTTTTTTTATGTTTTATTTTTTCCTTTTTCTCTCTCTTTTTTTATAAATAAATAAAACTTTATTCTTGAGAAACCGACATGTAAAAGTACGTCAATAACACTTTATTCGATACAGAATGTATGTAGGTACCTAGCAATTCTGTATAAATTTGAGAATATATTATTTTTTTATGTTTATAGTTAACTTTGTGGTCGGACATAATTATTAATTTTAATTAAACAACTTTGTATTAATCACTTAACTAGTAACTCTCCGTCTACCGGTTTCGATACCACTGTATCTTCATGAGGATGAAGATAGACATCAGATGAAGATACAGTTGTATCAAATAACTGGTAGACGTAGTGTTACTAGTTACGTGGTTAATACAAAGTGTTTAATTAAAATTAATAATGAGAATATATTCTTTTTCCTATCACTATTGACATGCTTTCACCTGGGTATCTGGGATAATATTAAATATACTAAATATATATGACAACATTCCGTCAAGCTTTTTGTTTCGACCGACAGCATCGACAGTACCATCAGCGGGCCGTCTGCAGACGACGTGGTATCAAATACACGGTGTACCTCAAAACGTGGTACTATTCTGAACGAGCATTCCTTATACACAAAGAATGGTAGGGCACTTTTTAGTAGCTGGCTATTTTTACACGAGCTAGGATGGTATGGTGGCGATATAACAACTATACGGAGGTATTATGCCGGTTAGGTATTTATTTACTATTTATACGCTAGCAGAAAGTAATCGGCTTATTGCCATAATAAGCTGTAAATGATGTAATGTTAGCTCGAGTAGCTTAAGGTGCTTATAGCAAATTAATATAATTGTGTTCTGCAGTATATCGCTTATATAATGTAAACAATCCTCTCTTTTATACATCACTGAACAGCGAAGGGCGCACTCATGTTTATAAGTAAATTTTTATGTTAAATATATCAATTTAATCATGGTTGGAGAACATTACCCAACAATAAATAATTTTAAAAATATTTTTATTTGAAATTATGTGTCTAAGAACACAGTTGCTGGATTTGGTCCCCAGAGGGATGATTTATTAATTAAGGATAAATTATAGAAATCTCACAGAGACAAAGCTATTTACTTGACGTCGAGATACGGGTGTCCCGTATCTCGACGTCAAGTCGAAATCGGGTGATGGGCCAAGTCATAATAATTATCAGAAAAATATTTAAAAAAAAAAAAAAAAAACAGTCAGTTAAAACTGGCAAATACTGATTTTGAATACTTGGTTTGGTCAAAAAGTGACATTTTCTTCCAAGCTGGAGCACCTTGGCTTTGAATTTTGGACAAAAGTTTACAGAAGCATTATTCAGGATTACATATAATAATAAAAAATGAAAAAAAGAAAAATTTTATAATAATAAAAATAAAATATTTGTAGCAACAGGAGTGAAAAGACCGTCACAGGGTGTAGATTTTTTGATTTTTTTAAATGCTTATAATTTTTAAAACATACGACATAGATTTTTTTAAATATTTTTCTGATAACTACATATGATGACTATATATATATCAGCCGATTTCGGCTTGACGTCGAGATACAGGACACCCTGTATATGGGAAAAGTGGATGGCAGTCTCTTTTACGAATATATAATATAATATTATAATACCAGTTCATGGAGGTTGTAAGTCTTAAGCCATCATATAAGAGACTTCCATCCGCTTTCCTCATGTATAAATAGCTTCGTCTCTCTGAGACTTCTATAATTTATCCTTAATTACTTAATATTTTACTTAAATTCATATTATACAGATAAAATATCATATTTGCATTATTACATTCACCTTTCAGCGATTCTTACATTAAAATCCTTTCGTAATTTGATTATTAAAATACTTTAATTTTGATAGAAGGGATAGTCCAACATTTTACATTAAATAAAATAAGTACGAAATATTGAAAAAAAAGCATTCTTTGATGTCGCTTATCTCTGTAACTGTTGAAATTTCCTCAAAAATGTTAGTAATGTTTTCTATTCAAAATTGAATAGAAAGACTTCCCGAAGTTTTTGCTAATAGCTATGAGATACCTGTCCCTGGATACTCCTATTTTCTTTTTTTATAAAGCTTTCTCATATTTTTTATGACATATTAATTTTGCATTTTATTGATTATTGCATTGTTATATACTATGAGCGAGCAATGAGCATTTACAATGGATTTTCAAGCATTTTTTTTGAAGCAAACATATTGTGGTGAGACATAATATCTTTAAATAAAATAACTTTTTGTTTAACACCACTTTATTGAGTTTAAACCAACTGGTTTCAATTCAAAGCTGAGTTTTCATCATGGTTCAGTAGTTAATACTGAACCCCGATGAAGACTCAGTTGTGAGTTGAAACTAGTTGGTTTAAACTCAATAAAGTGATGTTAAACAAAGAGTTATTTTATTTAAAGATTTATAGTAGATTTGACAACAATTGTGCGGTATAAAATTAAAGGCAGCAATATCCGAAAAATTGAAAAAATTATTTGAATGGAATACTAATTTAAAACATACTGAATTTTATGTTCTATTCCTTCCAAAATCATGTTTCCTATAAATGTATAGGCTATTTTTCCTGTAAAATCTCATTCGGTACAATTTAAATTAGTAATCTTTGATGATTACATTAATTTTTTTTGACATTGCTGCCTACGCTTTTATATCACACAATTGTCGTATTATAACAAATTATCTATATATTATGCGTCTGTTTTAAAATTGATAATGCTTCTTAAAATATAAAATAAAAAAATGATTGAAAATCTATCAAGTTGAGAAAAAAATAAATCCTTGATTTAACTTTTGTGTATTCTAACAAATTTCTGTGTATATTTTCATCTCATTTTATCCCGTTTTATATAGTTGATTAGTAGTTGAAATTAAATTCATATTTTCCATATGCTCCTTTATATCTTTCCTGTTTACTCGATTACGTACAATCTTTACGGCCACGCTCCACCATCGACCAGAGAAGTCGCCGTGTTTGACTGTTATAATATAATATATATATATATATATATTATAATGAAGGTTTTCACGGGTGTTAGAAATGTTAGTATTAATTTCTTTGGGGGTAACCCGCGTCAAAATCTGGTATAATATATATTGATGACACTGCCTCGCCGACACCTTTGCAGCATCCATTAAGATGACTTGCACTTGTACGCGCAAAGTCAAACTACTTATTATTATTATTTGTTACAATGCAAACTTCCTCGTGAGCTCACGCCTAAAATTACACCGCAGAATACAATAAAAAATATCGTGTGACGAGCACACGTCTTTCTCGTTATTTTTTCATTTCGCCTTAACGAGGTCCCCGAAGCGGTACAATAATGGGAAAACATTAAAACGCAGCAAATAGTATAGAAAATACAGATTTGAGTAAAGCTACTGATACACATGCTTATTAGTCGCACGTGAGCATGCGCAGTATCGACCTTCTTTAGACCTTGCTTATTAGTGGCATGTGTGTACGCACATTGCTAGTAATAAGCATGCCACTGTCATTCACCACGAGAAGGGGTATGTTTGGAGCATGTGTGAACAGGCTTGCTTATTATGAGCGTGCTTATGTCATTCGCGGGCTTTGCGGCTAGTATTATCAATGCGATCTTCTCAGTCCGCGACAGATGAAACAGATATGGCGCGTTGGGGAGATGATAAAATATTACTTTTCGTGATTTATTATAGGAATCACGAATGTCTGTGGAATACCGTTGTGTGAAAATAATATAGCGAGAAATAATGTTTATGAAACTTTATTAAAAGGAATGAATGATTCAAATCTTACAATAAAAATTATATAAACTAAAATCAAAAATGTGCGGATGGAAACTCGGGAACTGTTTTGATTTATTGGTTCACTTGAATTTTCTATTTCAGTTTGCAAAGTTTCCACTTTGAACAAGAGCGTCTCTATTCTATGACAAGAGCATGCCTCTAATAAGCATGTGTGTTTGATTGTTAGCTTTGGGCATGCTTATTTATGAGCATGCCACTAATAAGCATGTGTGTTTGATTGTTAGCTTTGGGCATGCTTATTTATGAGCATGCCACTAATAAGCATGCTAGTAATGAGCAAGTGTGTACAGTTGTTAGGGCATGCTTATTAATGGCATCCTCATTAGCATGCCACTAAATACGCATGTGTATCTGTACCTTAAGGAAATTTAATGGCATTCCACGTACATAATGAAAGATTATTATATTAAACCAGTTTTGAACCGCCCTATTACTCGTGATGGATCGTTGTAAGCTGCAATGATCGGTAAGATTTACGAGCCGGGCATTGTCAGGTGACATGTTTTCTTCTTCTTCTACCCCTTATCCTATTGGGTCCCTGCACCGGATAAAAGTTCCAACTCTTCCTATCTTGGGCTTCGCTATTCATGTCAGCCCAATCTCGCTTCGCAGCAGTCCTACAACTGTTTCCGACAGGTCCTCCTAGGGCGGCCCCTTGGTCTCCTGCCTTCTGGTCTTGCCTGGAATATCCGCTTTGGCAGTCTATCCACCGGCATCCGCAAAATATGCCCCAGCCACCGTAACTGTTGTTGTCAATAAAATCAAAAGCGCGGGGTTGACATACCAATTAGTGTTACAAAAATGTTCTCAGGTTTTTGTGGCTGTTCAAAACCTGGTTTGAGTTTTCTGTGAAATGTTGTGTGCTTTCTGTGTCGCACAGTATTGGCACATAATGAGAGATTTTTAATATTTTTTAAAAAAATGAGGGTAAACAACATTGTTTTATTCCACTATATTTATTTTGAATTGTTAGAACGTTTTCGGGATTTCTCCCATTGTCAATAACAACACGTTTACAACTAAATTAAAAATAATTCGGGACAGAATTTATAGGGATTGGGTGGGTGTAATGGTGGTGGGGGTTGGGGGCGGGGTTAGAATGGATAGGAGCGGGGAGGTTATGGGCGGTATCTGTATGTTAATTATATTTTTATTATTTATTTTATTATTATTTATTTCTAAAATCTCTAAGATGTCCATCTTTCTTCCTTTATTGCACTCATATAATAATTTCGAATCAAACTTATGTCCCTCCATTCTGGCATGCTCTGCCATTTCTGAATTTAAACTAAAGTTTTTTACGGCTCTTTTATGTTCCTCGAGACTTTCCTTTATTTTTCTCCCACTTTGTCCGATATAAACCGCGTCGCAATCTCCACAACTTAATTGGTAAACTCCGCTTTTATTTTCATCTGAGATTTTTGACTTATTGTTTAATAAAAAACTTTTGATACTATTTTTCGTATAGAACGCGGGTTTGAACTTTTTGTCTTTGCATGAATTTAATACCCTCATTTTTTTTAAAAATATTAAAAATGAATTTCCACAAGGTTACAAACAAAAAACTTGAACATTTAGAGATTTTTACGTAGTGATGTGAATATACAGCTTATTTAATTCTAGCCATCGTTGGGGTTTGATAAAAAGCGCCCAAGCTTTTATCGCTCTTAGTATTATGGTCTATAAAAGCTTGTAAAAGTGTAATTTTAACAACGATACGATAATGTACGATTTAATTATGTAATATCGTTTAATCATAGTGTTTTTTAGAGGTTTGTTTTTAGAATAAGAAACTTTTTTTTCGGAGACAGCCAATTTGACAGCTGACAGCTAATTTATGCTCAGTTTGGTTTATCATTTCACCATTAATACACTTACGATGGAATAATAAATTATGAAAGCACCTAGCTTGGAAATTGCGTAAATTTATCTCGAAAATTGTAACATCGTAATCATATTTAAAAACTAATGGCATAAGATTATCTTTCCAATAATCTTATGCCATTAATACGAATAATAAAGTCGATACCGTGTCCATTTCTACGATTTTTATGCATTTTATTTCGTTTTGAAGATCTATACAAAAAAATATCCCATACAAAGTGATGAGTTTTTTGTTTATTCGTTTTAATATGAAAAAATATTTATTTATCAATAGCTTACTGTTACTCTAGTTTCACTGTGATACATACCACAACTGCTCAATATCACTACACATTTAGAGGTGTGAAATGGTTTAACGAATTGCCGGTTGAAATGAGGATTGAAAAAAATTATGAGGCATTTATGAAAAACGTTAAAAAATAACTTCAGAGTTAATTAAATTTTTATTTTATTATATATGTAAGCTACCTACTTATTAATATATTGTGTATACATTTTATTATATAATTCTCTAGAATAATATATAATAATATATTATATATATAGATATAATATATATATATAATATATATAGTATTTATTTTTTTTTTATTTTATATATTTTTTTTTTTTTTTTAATAGAGATGCGAACACGAAATACGTGTCACATCAATATTCTTACTATTTTCAAACTAAGCTAAAATGCTTGTGCTATGAAAATAGGACTAACTTGCTAGTCTGGAGTGAGGTTCGAACCCGCGACCTTTGGATCACGAGGCGAGTGTCCTAACCACAAGACCAACAAGCTACTCTTCTTCTAAATTTAAATTTAATTAAATTAAATTTATTTTATAAATTATAATTAAATTAAATTTAAAATGTAATGATACTCCTCTCGTACACACAAGTTTATGTCACTCATGTAGAAGAGAAATATCCACTTTAAGTATCTTTATTGTATAAAAAATGTTTTTGTAATAAATTTTAATAATAATAAAAAAAATTAAAACTGTTAGGTTGGCGTGTCGTAACTTCATGGTGTGAAAATACACTAAAATTTTACTCTCAATGCGCCTAAATAATAATACCAGTTTGACGCGTAGTTAAACTTAAAAATAGTAGGAATATTAATGACATCTATCGTCGAAAGGCTCAAAGGTGAAACCTTTGTTTTTTAAAGCAGAAATTTCCAAATGAACCAAATTAAAACTTGATATCGGTCAAAAGTAAGTGTTACTGTTCACGTCTCTCTTAAGATCCATTCACCCCGACATGGCGACTGTTTAATAAACGGAGTACAAAATTAACTATGCAGATTCGGAGTAGAAAATTACTATAATAATAATAACTATGCAGACTTCGGTTGGCGTGTTCTGGTGCAGAAACGAAGATAAGTTTTAATCGTCGTGGTATTTAATGCCGCAGAAATCATGATTAAACGCTGACATTTTAATATCAACACTGCTATATTTCGGTCCCTGAACTCTGCATAATGGACATAATAATATTTAAAATACTGCAGAAACGGAAGAATTACACGTAATCGAGAATTTTACAACACTGCACATTATATAGAAATTAGAAATTGCCGGTGGCGTCTGGAATACACGGGTATAAATAAGAAACTTCTCGGTCATACTCGAAACTTACATTCTCTATTTAAGGGGCGCAAGAATCGCTGCGCAGATCAGTGGTTTGTTGTGATTTGGCGATCCCATAGTGACCAGCGACAGTAAATTACGAGAGCACCCAACGGGCGTTCGGAAATAAGTGCGTTCCCAGGCGTATAAATACTTCAGTCTCTGAACCGTGCATAATGAATATGATAATTTGTAAAATACTGTCGCATGATTGTAGAAACGGAAAGAATTACACGTAATCGAGAATTTTAAAACATTGCACATTTTACAGTAAATTAGAAATTGCTGGTGGTGTCTGGAATACACGGGAATAAATCAGAAACTTCTCGATCATACTCGAAACTTAAATTCTCCATTTTTAGGTGTCGCAAGAACCGCTGCGCAGATCAACAGTTGACCAACGACAGTAAATTATAAGAGCACCTAAAAGGCATTCGGAAATAAGTGCGTTTCCAGGCTTGTGAATATTCTAAGACGAGTAAAAGTGTTCCACAGACGAGTGATAATTGCGAAATTATTGTGAATTAAAGAATAATATCTAATAAATTAAGCGTTGTTTGGATAAGAGTGGCATCTATGACATAACATGCAATGATGGTGATGCTATGTATATCGGACAATGTGGTAGAGATATAGACACAAGAATAAAATAACATCTAAGAGCATTCAGAGGACTATCCGGATACTCTGAGATGGCGGACCACTGTATTGAACATGACCACTTGTTTGACCAAAATAATGTTAGGGTCCTACATCTAGAGGCGAAGGGTCGTAAACTGGATGCTCTAGAAATACTAGAAATTAATAAAGCAATCAAAAATAAAAATAACCTAATAAACATTCAAATACCTGCGTCATCCCCATTGTTAAAATAAGTATTATTGTATGTAAAAATTAATTACTGTTGTACATGTCAATAGATAACTACCCTCGCCCCGCCTCCCCCCCATCTCCGTCATCCCTTTACTTTCTATTTGTCGGCCATATTGATTTACTATTAGTTCTAATATTGCCTCTGAAGATGATGGTTGTGTCCATCGAAAGCGCTTAGGCTTATATAACTCAAATTAGTGGAATAAAACGTTGTGTGAATAATATCTACTTAAATTAAATTCATGTTTGGTGATTAAATAAAACTTTAATTAGCTTCGAGTGTTTGTTTTGTCTGCTTGACCCATGAAGGTCTCTTGGCGGACAAAAAGAGTATGCCAGAAGATTTAACACATCTGTCGCAAACTTGCGGACTGAAAGTGTGAACGATGGAGAAGGCGCGGAGTTGTGACTATAAACGGATGTGGCAAAGCAAATAGTTGTTTATGCAAGGTGCAAAAACTGAGCACACACAAGTCATGGCGGACTGCGACCACTCTGCGAATTGCATCTCTGGCATTCGTTACATTGTGAACAGAGTAACAAAAATACTTTTAAGAAAATACAATATTATGTCGTGCGTGCGATGAAATTATACCGACCAGTAAAAATTAATTTTATTTTTATTTTATCTTTCATTTTTTGGTTTTCTTACAGCTATATAAATAATAAATCTTGAAAAAAAAAAACAATTATTGATGTACAGAGCCTTGTGCTAATTACAA
Organism: Agrypnia vestita; assembly: GCA_016648135.1. Lineage (NCBI taxonomy): Eukaryota > Metazoa > Arthropoda > Insecta > Trichoptera > Phryganeidae > Agrypnia > Agrypnia vestita. The sequence continues at coordinate 18,090 of JADDOH010013844.1, forward strand.
TAAAATACATATATACGATAATATTATACCAGGATCGATAAAAAAATAAGAAAAAACAATATGTCAAATTGTGTTCACATGGAAGAAAAATGTCATCGCGCGAGTTTATACGTAAGGGATTTTGTAAACTGCTCAAAACTTAAATACAAAATATCGAGATCTGCAAAGGCCGTGTCATAGGTATCTAGAACTCTGTTAATAATACAGTTTTTACCGTAGTTTTTTCTGCAATGATTTAAGTGGAAAAGGCGTGGTGCTCTTGTTCGTCTCTGCGGGACATTAAAGTGTTTCGAATTTAAAATTTCAGGTGAATCTATGCGATTATTAAGAACCTATTTTGTAAAGGTATTTCATATCGCTTATCGTTCGCCTTTCATCAAGTATAGTTATCTTGCACAGTACGGCCATTCTATGATGGCACTTTTGACGTTTAGACTTACATGAAGTTTCGAAATTAACGACAGCTAAACATTGGAGGACACAAATGCTATACTTTATTGCGCGAACGCCAGAGTAGTGATGTCCATCAGCATTAAATATGGAATGAACGAAATGACTCAAAATGTTATAGGATATTGATTGCCTGTATAATATGCGTAGAATACGCAGAATAAGTATCCAAAATAACACAACAAATCTGACAGATCGATTGTGCCCTCTTTTCTATGGCTTTATTAGAGGGCAAAGAAAACGGCTACAAAACAATAAAAGACGGATCAGACCGGGTGATGTTTTTTTGTCTTTTTTCTCTCATGTGTCGCCATATTGTTTAAACTGAGTAAGCTCTATTTTACCACGTATAAAGGTTTGGTAAAATGCTTTATTATCCCTCTATATATTGTAGATACTGTAATGTTTTGACAGTTTTGTTTTAACGTTGTTACGGAAAGAACGAATGTGTGCACGCTGTGATTACGATATTGTTTTTTACCTGGCTTTAGATTTCGGACATTGATACATTTATATTTTGACCCCTGCTCGTTAATTTGGACTTTGTTAATGATTTTTGTTTGATTCTCGTCATTATGCCGAAGCACTCAAAGAAAACTGTTTTAAACAGTCAGGCACGTGGGTTCGTTGTAAAACTTCGTGATTATTTCGAACGTGAAGCTCAAAATGGTGGGCCATTATTACCGGTGACGTCAGTGCTTGATCGCGTAGCTGATGCGCTTGACATTGGAAAGCGAACTGTCATAAGAATTAGCAAGGATAAATTTGGCGACTGTGTATGACTTTTATTTACGCAAAGAATATCCAACGAGGCAAAAGTTACTGAAATCACTGAAAGAAGCTGATTTATTTTTCGGTGGAAAATCTTCACTATCAAAAATTTTGAGTAAGCTAGGTTTTGCGTACAGGCAGTGTAATAAACGCAAGATATTAATGGAAAGGAACGATATCGTGAAGAAAAGGTGTACTTTTTTACGAAATGTGAACCAAATAGAAGATTGGCAAAATGTGGTGTTTTTGGATGAGACGTGGCTTAATGCCAACCATACAGTTAGCCGTTCTTGGACTGATGACACCGCAGCATCTACGTCTAAAGTTCCAATTGGAAAATGAGGCAGACTTATAATTTGTCACGCCGGAACCGCTAATGGATTCGTCGAAGGATCCTTGATGGCTTTTGTATCAAAAACCACTGGAGATTATTACGAAGAAATGAACGGAGAAAAGTTTACGGAGTGCTTTACCACAATGTTGTGTAGCCTTCCCGAACCATCTATAATAATATTGGACAATGCCCCGTACCACTCGATGAAGATCGATAAGCCGCCTGCTCAGTCCCAAAAGAAAGCCGATATCGTTGCGTGGCTTCAAAAAAATGGCATAGATGCAAATATGGACATGTTGAAAGCGGAGTTACTTCAATTATTAAAACAAAACAAGCCGGCAAAATCACGGTACGTCATTGATGAAATCGCATCGGAATATGGGCACCAAGTAATACGATTACCGCCTTACCATTGCGAATACAACGCAATTGAATTGATATGGGCTCAAATCAAGGGATATGCAGCAAGGCATAATACAGAACCTCCATTTACGACATCAAAAATGTTAAAATTATTAGAAGAAGCTTGTCAACGTACAACTCAAACAGACTGGGCTAATGTAGTGAATAGAACCGTGCGACGAATAAAGGAAGATTACGAAAGAGATATTAGAATCGATAATATTTTAGATATTATAATTAATTTAGGAAATGATAGTGACGATAATTCAATGGAGAGTGATAGTAATGGGGATGAATCAGATTGAAACATTCAAGTAAATATTTTTATCTAAGAAAAATGTGTTTTATTATTCTTCTATAACCTTTTTTATGTACAAAGACTTTCTCAACTCACACCGTGCGACGAATTTTTTTTTCGACTGAATTATTTCGTTAATGATTTTAAGTGTGTTACAACACTATTACGATCTGTCAAAAATGCCATCTTATGATGGCTCGAGTATAGTAATTTAACAGAATGTTCTTATTTATAACCAGGCTTGTATGAACGTAGGTATGCAGAAATGCGCCAGGTCACAATTTTGGTTAAAATGAGATATTGATGTTATCGGACGGAGTAAAGTCAATTCTATGTACTACTAAAACCAGCCAAGCCACTTTCAAGCAAAAATTCACAGTAATCGCCTTCCGAAATATTTATTGATCGCGAAAACAACGTTTTAAAATCTACAGAAAGCGCTCACACCACTTAAAACACTCTATTCCTCAAAACACATTCACAACCATTAACATTGTTTCCCGCAGTCACTCTCCTTTCGATATCATTCTAAGCCTTGCCGTCTCTACTAATATTGAAAAATATTGAAAAATTAGATGTCGCATATCTCGATTAATATTAGGTGATGGTTGCTTCAACATTTTCGACTCATAATTAAAGCATGAATATAGTCCTGCGAGGTTATTAATGTTTTCCAAACAACCTTGTATATTAAAAAAGATCAGGATCTATGTTGAAGAAAACCACACGTTGAATTTAATAGATTTGATCTTTGCACGGGGTATATAAAGTAAAGAGAAACCTCAAACAAGTTGGCCAATGACTTAACGGAATATATTTATTGTTATTTAATGGCCGTAATAAAATATGGCTATCGTGAAGGCTAATGACGTGTTTTGCAGTTGTTAGACGAAAGCCTTTCCTGTTATTAATTGCAGGTGCTTTTACAGCGGGTAATACCCAGGCATTATTGCGAATATCAACACGGACACTCTTCACGAAAATAGGGTTGGCACAGAGTTAAGAATCTCTTCTTCTTCT
>JADDOH010013845.1:0-15739 GCA_016648135.1 Agrypnia vestita
GTCGTATATTCATGATGTATTGGTGTTTTGAAACTGTCCTTCTCGTATTCTTCCAGCGTTATTTTATAGCAGAGTTGTTTTTGGATCGGTAAGATTTTACACACTTTGAATAGGTTTTCCGGTTGGTCCTTACATGCTTCTTTTTGTTTTTCATTTGCTATAGTTTTAATAATTCTTAATTGTTGTTGTTTTACTTTTTCTAAGTATGATGGGTATGTCAATCCATAGCTGTTTAGGCCATAGTTTACAATTGACTCTACTAAACTATAATATAAGCAATAACGTGTGTGTCTTGGAATACAATGTTTGAGATGGAAGAATTTACCTAGTAGAGTTCTTAGCTTTTTACACGTGTCTTCTATGTGCTCTGTCCAGTTGAAGTGGTTGTCCATTGTTAGTCCCAAGTACACATATTTATTTACCTTTTCCAAGCGTTCACAGCTGCAATCTTTGTGATAAGTAAAAGAGCACTTGCGTTATTTAAAAATCGGTGGGTTCTCAGAATTTGTTAACCATTTAATTGAAGAAGACCACACGTTCAATAATTCAGGAGTTAGTATTATTCATAAAAACGGAAAAGGTAATAGACTAGATCAGTGGTTCCCAAAGTTGACAGGACCGGGACCCATAAAAAAAAAATTTCCCAATTCATATTGTAACCATACGAAATACTGTTCAATTAAGAAAAAAAGATAAACCTCCAAATTTAATTGAAATTTTTAATTACGAAAAATGTTAATATGTGATATTTTAATGGGAAGGATGAATTTGTTGCCTCACTTTTGTCACAACAGCATTAGCGTTGACTTCAATTTTAGTCATTAATAATCGCAGTGAATTCGATACGTCCAATTTATTTCTGTATTTAGTCTTAATAGATACCATGGCAAAAATTCCGCTTCAAATAAGTATGAGGTAGTGAAGGGCAGAAGAACTTTCATGGCTTCGTCAGACAAGCAGGGATAAGTGTCAGCAACTGAAAGCTAGAATTTCGCTGAAAAATACTTATAATTGCTCGCGATTATAAGTCTTTTTCAGCGACGTATCTTCTGATAAATCAATAAACTCTTCACTTGATTTTGTTGGCTTTTCAGTCGGTGTGTTGTCTTGAAATGGATTTTAAATCCAGTTTATCCTGTTGAACTTTTTCATCTCTTTTCGAAGTTGGCGTTTTCAACTCTGTTAAATTAGTGAAAATTGCCGATACTACATTGATATCTGGATGCACTTCGTTATAATAAACACTACACGACCCGGACAAGACGTGTTGCGCGGTGTTGTGACTGCGACCCACCTAATATCCGCTCGCGACCCACCAGTGGGTCGCGACCCATAGTTTGGGAAACACTGGACTAGATAATTTAGAGGCATTAGAGATAAGAAAAGCCATTAATATGAATCATAAAATCATTAATAATCAAGTAAATTTATCTTTTAGTCCACTTTTGAATATGTTCCCTATTAATAGTAATATTCCCTGCGAAATTCCACCCACTACCCCCACTATTGGCGCTCCGTCCTTTCACCTTTCACACTAGTATATAAGCACATCATTTTTATATGTTTAGGCAGTTAAGATTCTCCCTGAAGAAGCTACGGTCGTAGCGAAACCTGGTTGGATTTGAAAATAAATATAAGTGGTGTTTAACTATGTTAGTTTTATTTTTATAAATTATAATTTATTAGATGAAAATACAATAAAAGTGAAATACAAAATATAAACAAGAAATACTTGAAATGCAGTGATATACAATGTACATGTAATGCAGCGGAATAGAAGAGAGTACACACAAGGTGAAAATAAATCAAAAGAAAAAAAATTGATTGTTGATAAATTCAAAAAATGGTTGAAAAAGACATGACAAATAAAAATAATCTTATTTGACAGCAATGTACGAGGCAGCTATGGTGTAATTGGTAGCAGCCAAAATATTTTTTGTTGATTTGATTTTTCTGCATGTCTTTTCCAATTGATTAATAAATTTGTTTTTACTAGAATATAGAATTTTATAGAGAAAGTACCAACCGGCAGTTACCATGAAGCTAGTATTGTCACTGTAACATTATATACCTGAAAAATATTTCAATTGTTCCACTTGATTGTGTAGTTGGTTGGAAGAAATTACCAATTGGAAATAAACCTGCCATTTTAATAATATGTATACAAAAAGTTAAAAATGAAATAAAATAATACTCATTAAAATAAATTATAGATGTCTCACAGAGACGAAGCTATTTATATGGGAAAGCCAGTATGAAGTCTTTATTGGGCGTCCACAAGGCTCATGATCTGACTTGGCCGAATAGTGATTTGTATACATAATTTAACTTTCACGATTCCACCCAAGAGCAACCACACATCTATCAAATTTTTAAGGCTGTCGTCTCGTAATAATAGCAAAAACTTCGAGGGAGTCTTCTTCATTTAATTTTGAACAGATAATATTCTTTACACTTTGAGTGAAATGTCGAAAGTCCATTCATTATTTCTGACTTATTTTCTATAAAGCGTTAGTCTACCTAAAAGCTTTTCACAAAAAGTCAACTAAAATGTAACAGGTAGCATTAGTTTCGTCAGCTTCGTTTCGACTACGAGTCACGGCTGTCAAAATAGCGTCTTGGTAGCATTAGTGACGAACATTGTAACGTTGGTTACCGAAATTTTTCCGTAGAGAATTGTGTATTTTTATGAATAGTTAACTAATTAATTTAATAAAAATAAATTTTAACGTGTCTCTCAAATAATAATTAGTTTAATAATAATTAAAATAATAATAAAATAATACTAATTAAAAAAACAAGTAACAAAGCTTATAAAATAAAATCTTGCGCAAGTCACCAGAGAATGGAAGAATTAAAGGTACCTACTTAAAACTTCGGTATACGATATACCGCCCTAGATATCGATCTACATATAACGTAAAAAGTTCTGCATCAACGGATAAAAATCTAAAACACACATTAAATACAGTATCCGTATGACGAATTGCATTTTGCTTGTATAGTAAAAAAAAAAAGAAACTGCATTAATTTCAACCACCATAATAACACATTATGAATTTGATCACAAATACATAGTAAAAATTACATCAGCAAACAGAAAATAAACAAAAATTGCAGCGCCCGGAGTACACGCGATTTTCATAACATCGTTTTGAAACGAAATGATGCCCTTTAAGGCTCGGTTGCGCCAGCAGAAGTAAATTTGGTTCGAGTAACTTTTTTTACCCTCAGATCAGAGTAAACTCGATTTCGGGTTGCACGACCTTTTTTACCGCTGTCAAACCAAGCATAAGGCTAATAGGGTGCCAAGCGGAATAAACCTCAAATACCGCATTTGTCTATGGAATTTGATTTATTTCAGTTTTTCACCACTGGCAATACGTACTTTTGCGGTTCAAAACCAGTTCAAACAAACCACTTTATTCTATAAAACAAACCAAACAAACGTCAAAGCATCGCTAAAATAACGCGAAATTAAAAGATTCATTTTAATATTTACAAATTTCAATACGAAAATGACAGCGACAAAATTCAAATGACAAGTACCTATATGGATAAATGTCACATTTTCAAATCAGCTGTGAGAGGACGGCCATTTTTTTTACCAACGTTTTTACCTTTACCCATCTATTAGGTCCTTACAAATGAAATTGGCGTTTTGCCGTACTGGCAAATTTAATCTCAAATATCTTCTCTTTGGTTAGGAATTCCAAATCCAAATTTATGCAGCTATTTACTCATGTATTTGTGTTTTGAAAATTATAATTCATTTGTTTTTTCCTCAATTGTTTTTTTCTTTGCGTCACTCAGTTTACAAAATGAAAAACTTGAAATATCGCGTTATTTACGAATACGAGTTCCACCGTGGCACCAGTGCTGCAGAAACGGCTCGAAGGATTAATGATGTGTATGGCGACGGTGCCGCAAAAGAAAGCACAGTGTGTTTTTGGTTCCAACGTTTTCGTTCTGGAAATTTCGACCTGCAGAACAAGCCCCGTGGACGGCCGGAGACCAAAGTTGATAATGAAGAATTGAAGGCTATTGTGGAAGCGGATCCATCGCAAACCACATCCGAGTTAGCTGCAGGCTGCGGTGTTAGTGATAAAACTGTTTTAATCCACTTGAAGCAAATTGGTAAGGTGAAAAAGCTTGAAAGGTGGGTACCTCACGAATTGAGTGAAGCAAATCAACAAACGCGCGTTGACTGCTGCGTTGCATTACTCAACCGGCACAATAATGAAGGGATTTTAAATCGAATCATTACCTGTGATGAAAAGTGGATCCTGTACGATAATCGGAAGCGCTCATCGCAATGGCTGAACCCTGCCGAACCAGCCAAACCATGCCCCAAGCGAAAATTGACTCCAAAAAAGTTACTTGTGAGCGTTTGGTGGACTAGTGCTGGTGTCGTTCACTACAGCTTTCTTAAATCTGGCCAGACGATTACGGCAGATGTCTATTGTCAGCAACTGCAAACCATGATGGAAAAGCTAGCTGCTAAACAACCGAGGCTGGTTAATCGCTCTAGGCCACTGCTGCTTCATGATAACGCTAGACCACACACTGCACAACAGACGGCTACCAAATTAGAGGAGCTTCAATTGGAATGTCTAAGACATCCACCGTACTCTCCGGACCTTGCCCCAACAGATTACCATTTTTTTCGAAATTTGGATAACTTCTTGCAAAGGAAAAAATTCAACTCTGATGGGCCAGTCCAAACCGCCTTCAAAGATTTTATTGATTCCCGTCCGAATGGTTTTTTTAGTAAAGGGATCGATGAACTACCTATGAGATGGCAAAAGTGCATAGATAGCAATGGTACATACTTTGATTAAATAAATATATTATAATAAAAAAAAATCGGCTTTATGTTCCTCCCATACTAAACATCAATTTCATATGTAAGGACCTAATATCTTGGAGAGTAAAAAAAAGTTACTCAGATGTATGTACTTCGGCGAGTTAAATATTTTTACCATAGATGGCGCAACCCGTTTTAGTAAAAAACGTTACTCAAGTAACTTTTTTACTAAAACTTTACCTTTACTTTAGATGGCGCAACCGGGCCTTAGAAGTGTAACTCCAAAAATACATTACGATCTTTTCAGTATCTTAAAAATGATTAACTTTCAACGTTTATTTTCCCGAAAACACGAATAATGGTGAAAACTAAAGCGAAATTAAGCCCGTCAGGATGAACGGCATTTCTGACAACTATAATTTGCAACAAAATAAGCTCATTCCACTGCGGAAGCACATTTTCAGATTTATGTCTTTCCGTCGGCATTAGCGCTTCCTGTAAAAGGACTTAACAGGATATAATGCACTGGAGTGTCCCTTACGCCTTCAAATAATAAACCCCTTTCTGTCGCTGAGAAATAAAAATGAACTTTTTAGATGAATGAGATTTTAATTAAAAATAATTAATGAATGCTTCCTGAAACATAGCTGGAACGATTTTAATTATATCAACAATAATAATGTATACAAAATTATAATCCACAACTCTCTTTAGAGTCACATGTTTTTGGTTGACCGTAAATATGGCTTAATGCAATTTCCGGTTGGGGATAAGGTTAATTCGGTGAAAAAAAAGCATGTTTTCAAGAATTAGTGCTAGTTTGTTTACTTAATTTTTACATAATAATATATTATTTAAACATTATTTATAAAAAAAATTCATTGCAAAATATTTATATTTAAGCGAGTGGCAGTTAATTTCCGGAGTTTTCTCTAAAAAAAGTTGTTTTGCGGTGTACATCATAACTCGAAACAGAGTCATCTAGTCATCTGAAACAAAAAAATCAAATTGCACTTGTTAAAGGAGATTTTTTTCAAAGTCACGCTGTGAAGATTTTTTTTTCGATTTTTCAATTTTTGATAGCACTTGACAGCCAAAACACCGATTTTTGCTATCCATACAGCAAAGAGTTTCATCAAGAAGATCTAGAGTATAGTTTTGTCTCAAAACTCTTCCAATACAATAGCGCATCCGGTAATTATCAGGTAAGCGCGTCTCTCAGATGCCCGAGCAGGTATAGAAAATCAGTCTGAGAATCCCTCAAATGTTCATAACTTCGTCAATTTTGCTCCGATTGACTTTTATTGAAATTTTGACATAATATTCTTGCGATATTATACATTTATTATACAAAAAAATACCTTACCCCCCTTAAAAGGTGGGTACTTACGTGCGAAATTGAGCGGAACGACATGGCGATAGACAAAAGTGCAGTGAAGATTCTAGCGACAATTAGTGCGAATTACGAAACTTAGTGTGAATTAAAGGACGGGTGCTTCGATTAAATTCGTGTCCAGTAAATTAATTAAATTAACAAAATTTTGATTAATTTCCGGTGCTTCATTTGCCTCCCGCAGCCACGATCTCGTAACAGTAGAAGCAGTGCCAGGAAGAAGAAGAAGGAGGAACTTAGATGTATTTTAACTAAACCTCTGAGATCATCTATCATATCTCATTCACGCGGATATAGTCTTGGACACGGATCATAAGATATGAGAATGTATGAAAAACTACACAAAATTCGAAGAGTACATCCCAGATCAATACATAACCCATTATACTCACTAATAAGAATTTCGAATGTCTGTCCGTAACTTCTTATCCAGTAGCTGGTCTCATTCCGTTTTCAAAATAAGTTTGACTTCAAAAATTTTATTAAATAAAATGAAAACACTGACTTTATTTACGCTTCTTTAATAAAATACTCTAAATTAGATTTTTTTTAATATTTTGATATTTTTTTTAATTAAAAGGCATTGGTATTAATCATTTATCAAAATATATAATTCTCTATTTAACAATGTGCGTCGCTTACGCTACCAGATGGCACAAATAATGATGAGGCGTATAAAATGAGGTACAAAAAAAAAATCTGTAAGTAACAATGTCCATTCCTAACGCTACCTGATGGCTCGAATAATAATGAGGAATAAAAAGCAAATAAAGTATTTAATAAAGCCCATCACTAACGTTACCAAGACGCTACGCTACTCTGGATAGCGCTGTTTTCAAAAATGGCGGTCAAAATATATAATAAAAGTGCGTCATTTTTGACTGGTCATACCTACCTAGTTAGTTTAATATAAATGCACATTTTATTTCCAGGCAAAATCAACATCCTTAAAAAAAATAATGATATAAAATAATTGTAAGTAATAGAATTAATTATTTTTTACTGTTGAAATGAAAAGTATCCCAGATTAATTAATTTCCTTTTATATTATTAATAATCTACCTTGAATATAGTAGAATTAAAAAAAATCTTCAGGAGAACATCACTTTCTTTGAGTTTGTGTTGAAAATTTCTATTCAAAACTCAAATTAAAATCTTCCCGTCAATCTCCGGTATTTGTCTTCGAACAAAGGCAACAAAAAAGATTAAATTGTTATCTTAAGAACAACGAAAGATGTGAAAGAACTCCGTTTAGAAATTTTCGTTTTAAATTCTTAATAATTTAATTCTACATGCTATATTGATTAATATCACACATAAATACATAAAAAATCAGCTTAGGTAGTAACTAAGAGTATGTTAAAAAATTTAAGAACAGATTTTTATATACTTAACATAAAACACGTTTTAAAGTAAATAATTAGAAAATAATAATATAAATAAAACACATTTAAGAGAGTTATTTTTTCTCTTTAAACTATCCATTATATAAATGTACACTTTACCTATTTGTTTGTAAAAGCCCTGTAGGGGTTAATAAATAAATAAATAAATAAAAATACCAGAACTTAGAAACAGATAGTCTTAACAATATGTCACTAACTTTAATATTAACCGATTGCATTAGACATGAAATATATAATATTAACATATTGTCTACCGTAGAGGGCGAATACACAATGATATACATACACATTAATGATTATTGTAATTACATTAGATTCAAATTGGATATCATGAATGGACATCATGGATCGTGTAGCGAAGCCAAAATGGCAATGGGCAGGGCACTTTGCAAGGCAAAATGCTACAAAATGAACTCCCAGTGTTCTGAAATGGAGGCCGACGATATAGAAGCTGTGGGGGGGAAGAAATGGCTACAACTAGCAAATAACAAGGAAGGGTACTTTTACGTAACCAATTATTTAGAAAAAAAATCGAAATACAACATATATTTCGTAATATTTTTATCACAATTGTTATTGTAGTATGAAAATCTGTAGCATAAATATTTGATTTCTAATTTTTTTTCCAAAATGTACGTTTACAAAAAAGTCATGCTTCAATGTTCCCACTGCACGCGCCTGATGAAAGGGTACGGAATAGCCCTATATCCAGCAGTGGAGAGACACTTTATAGATATATCATTATTATTTATACATTCTTTATTAAAATCTAACAGTAAAAATTCAGTGAAATTTAATTATTTTAAAGCAAAATCTACTTTACGTAAATGTTGAAAGTTTCAGAGCTCTACTAGTCGAGAAGTTAGGGAAATAACTAACTGGCTAACCATCACGCGGTTTCCCCGCAGGGGTAGGCAGAGAGGATTGGACGCCACACTCTTCTATCCTGGCACACCGCTTTTGCTTCGGCCACATTCATACATCTTCTCATACAAGTTCTACGGTTGTTGCGGCTTTTAACGGGGCCATCCTCAAACACTTGTTGTATCTGGTCACGCCAGGTCTTTCGCGGACGCCATCTATTCCTGTTGCCTTCAACACTCGCCTCATGTATTTTTTTAACCATCCTTTCCGCGTTCATACGTTCCAGTTAGGGAAATCATTTATTTATATATATATAAATAAAATATATCTTCAAACCGGTTTGATATCAAATTGACACAATAACTTTGGCGCTCAACACTCGACAGTGGGAGCCATGAGTGGTTTTGTATCTGTGTCAATATTTTTCACGATATCGGCGTTGAAAGAGGGGGGAAATGAAAGCTTTCCTCTTGACACTTGACACCGAACTTTCAACCGGAAATGGAGCTCAAGACACAGCGGAAGGAACCTCGTCACATACGTTAGCATTTCAAAACGTTTTTATTTGGTTTGCTTCACGCGCTGCGACATCTGCCGACTGAAGGTCGAAGGTTCATTGTCCAGACGTGGAACAAACGGAAAACAACAATTAATTTCACTCCGAACTAGCAAGTTAGTCCTATTTTCATAGCACAAGCGTTAAGCTTAGTTTAAAAATAGTAAGAATATTGATGTGACACATATTCCGTGTTCACATCTCTATTTTAAAAAATATATATACATATTTTTGATATGGAAACGTTTCATTAAACTGGGTAAAAACCATAAACGATGTTACCTCTACGTTAGTTTAATTATAATTTCCTATTTAATACTCTTTGATTTGGCTTTGAGCATGCTCATTCATGAGCATGCTTAAAATAAGCATGCCAATAACGAGCAAGTATGTACAGTTGTTAGAGCATGCTAGTTTTGAGCATGCTCAAAAATAAGCATGTGTATCAGTACCTTTAAAATATTTTATAGATATCTCATAAAGACGAAACTATTTTTTATATAGGTATGGAAAGCTTTTTGGATATTCACAGGGCTTACAATCTATCGTACGGCTGGTTTAAGCGATCACTTTACACAATGTAATGTTCACCAATTACATCCATGATAGACTACCACATCAATCAATTGTTTCGTACGTGAGTTGTATTTTTACTACCGCCACCTGCAGTCGAAAACTTTGTCATTCCCGTAAACCAGTACGGATGTCGCTATCGATAATAGATTTTCATACTTTCTTCATTATGTTTTCTTTATATGAGATATCTATATTTTATTCTCGCTCGCATTGTATAAGAAGTGTAATTAAAAATATTATAGAACATTAGCAAACCATTGTACTTCATTAAAACGCAAATTTGACTGGGGTCGCTTTGTACCCCGCACCGGCCCCCGATTCTTTTTCCAGCACCGGCACCCGGAGGTTAAAATCTAACCATAAAGAAAAATAAGTTATCCTTATTCTATTGTGCAATAAAACTTCTCTGGCACAATGTATCGAAGTCGATAAATTCAAATCGAGCATCGGAATACAGGTCTGGTAATGTCACTTGCATTGTTGCCTTTTTCAAAGCTTCCTTCTCAGCCGCGCGGCAACACAATGCTGGAAATGGAACAGTGCAAGCAATAAAACTAAATGTTCCATTCACACATCCAGCACTGCGGGCTCTCTCAATAACGTGGAAGCCAGGCAAGGCTATTGTGGAGTTCCCACGCCATCCTCTGCTCCCTGCACTCTTCGCTCCATATATATACACATACTGCACTAGGGAGGGGCATGCGATAACGTAATTTATTTATTCATTCATTTATTTATTTCAATACACGGCACAGAAGTACCTTTTACATAAAAGTATATCAAGACACAGTACATTCTTCTATTATAGAGGAAATGTCAGAACTAATGCATTAGCAAACTCTGTAATCCCCAGACTACACTGAACATGCGGAGGTGGTTGACATTTTTGCTGATAGTATAACTGTGTATAGGACTAAATTACACTCTTCGCTCCATATATACATATATACACATACTGCACTGGCATTATTGGGTGAGGAAGAGGCATACGATAACGTAATTTATTTATTTATTTCAATATACGGCACAGAAGTACCTTTTACATAATAATATATCATCAAGACACAGTACATTCTTCCATTGTAGAGGAAATGTCCGAACTAATGCATTATCAAACCCTGTAATCCCCAGACTACACTCATTAGGGAATGAACATGCGGAGGTGGTCGACATTTTTGCTGATAGTATAACTGTGTATAGGACTAAATTGAAACAATTCTTTACGTCTAATGGATAAATAAATGGGTTTTTTTTATTCTTCCTGTTTAAACTTCACTTTTTAATTTACACAAATCTATTACATATTAAAGAGTTAAGGTTGTTATTACGGTCGTTAGACATATTTAACTGTAAATAGTTACGGATATTTTATACGAACCGTATGTTTTTCCGAGAAACTATTCTCGACGTTTCGTTGAATGCTTATTCAACGTCATCAGGAGGACGACCTTTACCCGCGGAGGTTGAGGTCTATTACATGTACCTGAATCTGTTTAACTGCAATCTAAATTTACACAAATTTACTATGTGTATTCGAATCTCTTTAACTGCATATCTGTCTTATGTGATTTTTTATTTTTATTTTATATTTTTTATATTTTGTAAAAGCCCATAAGGGCGTTAAATAAACAAATATACAAGAAATCCAGAGAGTAGAACAGCAAAAAAATTACAGAATTGACAATATAGTTTAGATAGTTGTTTAAAGTTATAACAGTAATTTAGAAAAGGTAGATGTGAATTATATACAAGGTTAAACAAATAGGTATAATAATTTGTCTGGGACTGCATTATGAATTCAGGACGGCAGTGTGTAGAGCTTTTAGTAGCGAATCGTTATATTGTGCTAAACTGGAATTAAAAATATCAGAGATATGCGCATATTGGTGTTACCTAGATTATGCAGTCTGGATACAAGTAATACAACAAGTACGTAACAAACCCACTGAAAGTTATGCAAAGAATGATTATCAAAGTGATCTTAAAAAAAATCAACACAAATACCCTTCTTGAAATTCCCGAATTAGAAAATATTGATATTTTTGTGTGAAATGTTGCGTTTAGCATAGCTTAATAAAAAAAAAATGCGGCAGGTCAACACAAGGTGTAAGTTATACTCAGTGTTTGATGTTGCAGTTTATTTGAACATTTTTTACAGGTTAAATGCGTTACAGTAATATTACTCGTGGAGAATTACGAAGTTGGCGAGAACCAAAGAACGGTGCTCCGATTAAGTTCGTCTCCGGTGACTGGTAAATAAATGCAACTTTAATTAATTTCAAGTGTTTAATTTACCTCCCACATCCTTGATTCCGTGATAATATTTATTAATATAAATTGGGTCGTGTACATGGAAAACACGTCACTTCAATATTCTTATTATTTTCAAGCGAAGCTTATGTATAAACGCCTGTGTTATGAAAAATAGAACTTACTCTCAATGAAGAAATTCCATTTCAAAGACTTAAGCTATAATAATATTACAGTATTTGCTATTAATTAATATGTCTGACGTTGTAGACAAGTGATAAAGGATTAGTAATCATTTATTACTAGATTTACTCTGTTTCCATTTATTAATTAACTAAAAATGATTAACAGCCCGAGTCGGTGTGTGAGGAGTTAGGGTACGGAGGGGGGGGGGGTGGTATTCAAAATATTAATTAGTAGCGAGGACTAGCTGTAATATATTGTTGTCATTTGGCGCGATAACTATTTCGCATTTAGCCATTAATAAATCGTTTAGTTTAATATCTACATATATTACGGCCGAGACTCGATTCGCGAGTATGTCCACAGCGTGTTGTGCAGTTTGTGGGTACGCTCTATTCAATATTTTTATATGTATTGTAGCGGAATACGCACCTACTAAATGCTGATAACAGCCATGTCATGCAACGGCGGTCAGGCAACCGTGACCGCGTTATCGCTTTAGAGAATTCTACAACATTCCATCTCATAGTAAAAGACTACGTAGAATAATCTAGAACTTTCTACAGGCTTCTCGTCATCTCTTAAACAAATCTGACCGAGCAATTCAGCTATGAAGGGTGACATGCGACGCAGGCTCAGGCAATTCCATTCGTGACGACAACAGTGCGACATCCATAGCGTAAAACAATGTAATCAGTGATTCGTGATATTACGACACGCGGTATTAGTAAGTGACCAGCACAAGCGAATACCGGGGCGAGAAGTTTCTAAATGTGAACATTGAACGGAGTTTACTAGAAGTGATCTAAGCAATAGTGACATCGTTAAGTAGTAAGGAACAGTTCAATAATAAGTGTGTGAAATATTCGGAGAAAATTTAACGACTGTAAACGCTACTACAATTTAACTCGGGTTCGGTGATCGTCTTTAGTAATAAATTATACTAAATTATTTCCTGTTACGCATTTCCGTTCTTTTTCACGAAATCACTGCCACAGAAAGCGAGAGGAAGATGTTACACATCAAAAAACGCATTACTCGATGCGTTTTAAGCGCAATCGTAATATAGATATTTGAGCACAAAGTCAGCACCATAAACGTCAAAAATGTGATTAATAAAATGACAGCCCTCGGTTTGAGCCGCCCTCAAGGAAGCGCGCCCGACAGCCGTTGTCACTCTGCTCTGAGATGGATTTAATTCTGTCGAAGTTGTGCACTTTAAATGCAGTTATGGCTTTATGGACCGTAAAGCAAGGAGATTAATCAGGTTTATTGTCCATTATCGGGGGCCGGGGCTGCGACACACACAGAGCTAACTGAATTCATATTCTTTTGTTATCCCTCCACTTGGGTTTATTGGCGCGTAATAAAGATGCCGTTTTAATGAAATTGCCGCGTCACTGTAAAAACGGCGCAATGAAATCCCACACAAGGAAGATTTTACAATGTAGACTTCAATTCTCTGCCTCTCACTGATGTATTTATCGGAGTACAACTCTCATCGCGGATGATGTGGAAGAAATTTCGGTCTGTGACGTTTCGATCGGTAGGTACTAAGGACAATGAAATTGTCCATCAAAAACAGCGAGGGGAAGAAGAATGCGCTAAATTTTGGAATAGTGAATTGCATGTGGATTAGGCCTACTGGGGATACCACGATAAAAAAAACGCGCAGCTCGAGGTGGTGTGGAAATTGTTTTTTTGGCCGAAACGCGTGTTGAACTTAACTTTGCGGCGCTCGTACGCCAAAGTTATTGATTTTACATAAATAAACGTTTTTACATAAATTGTAGGAAATTTTCTCTCGTTTCATTTTATGTAACATGTTTTTATCGTAAAATAAGTCAGAAAAGAGATATTGTTAAAAAACTGCTCTTAGGCGCCATTTTTTCAAAATGGCGGCGAGAGCGGCAAAAGTACGAAGTGGCAAAGTTGAAATTCGGAAAGAGCACATCGAAATCTATAAAATTACTCATTTTCAAAACTCCTGGAAAACTTTCCAGGTAACCCCTTTTTTAGCACCAAATGACTGGACCTACCTATATATTTATTAATTAATAAATACTAGTAAAGAAAATGTATGTGCATTTATTTATTATTGAATTTTGCCGGACTAGGTTGGTACTGTATATCCACATACCTACGCATTTTTATTTAGAAATGTCTTTGGTTAATTATATGTTTTTATTTATTTTCATAGTGCCGCTATGCATGTTGTATGAAAACTTTGAATAAATATTTAAAAATAATCGCAATAATTACATAAAATTTGAGAATGTGAATCATGAAGAATAAGTTATTGTTTACATCAATGTAAAAAAAAATAAGTATATTGGATATAAGCCAAAATACATCAAAGTTACAACATCCACACGCTTGACACAAAATCAGAAGCGTTGGGTATTGAAAGTGTGCGTCTTCGCTGTGATGGCACTTGCTGGACATTGATTTGCTTATAAACGATAATTTTTATTCCATCGTGCGCGGTCATTGGTCTAATGAAATTGCGCGCGCTTCTTCACAAAATCACTGCCACAGGTTGCAGAAAAGCGAGAGGAAAGATGTTACACATCAAAAATACCTGAAATTCATGCCTCTAGACTAGAACATCCCCTTAATGTTGTGTATCTCTTGTTCCAGCAGGCATGAGGCAACACCAGCAGCAGCAGCAGAGGGGGGCCGGATGGGGGCTGCTGGGCCTGGCGCTCGCCGCCCTGGCCGCCGCGGGGGCCGCCAGCCCCGTGGGGCCCCCCGGGGTGGAGGTCCAGTCACAGGTAACAGACTTTTTCACATTTCAAAAATCTTACAAAAAATCTTTAAAAAACTTTGAATGCTTCGCATTACTTATTTAAATAATTTGTAATTTATCGGGCAATTAAATGTATTTTGTCCAATAAACGCTGATTTATCGGTACTGAAATGTAATATAAATACAAAAAGTCATAATCAAAAACAATAAAAGATATTTAGGGTATGAAAGCTAAGGCAGCAATACCCAAAAAAATTAAAAAAATGTTTTAATGCGGTCACCGAGGATAGCTTATTTAATATATTGTACTGAATTCTAGATTTGATGTATCTATCCCTTTCAAAATCATGTTTCCTATAAATTTAAAGCCTATATTTCCTATAAATTCTCAAATTCGGTAAATTATAAATTAGTAATGCTCGATGACCGCATTAATTTTTTTTTTGGATATTGCTGCCTTTGCTTTTTTACCTCACACAGTAAGAAGTAAAAGAAAATACATTTTGTAAACAGATGGAAAAGACGAAAGTGATTTAAAAATAAAGACAAATTAACAAGCTAAAAACAACAAGTATCTAATAGATCAACGGTTAATTTTCTAAAAAAAAGTAGGTAATCCGCGAGACCGATTTGTCAGTAGATAGTGATGGATTATAGCAATAATAACGCAGGATTCAATAAGTTTATAATAGTATATTCAATTTAGTAAAACACAGATGGTTCAGCAGAACATGACAGGAACAGGAAGTGAAATAGTTTAGATAACCATAGAAAATTGTTTGGTATACACAGTTTTAACAAGTAGTTTATTAAATTATCTTCTTTTGGCGCACTTAGGGAAAAATTTTATTGTAATGTAAGTTGCGCACGCGCAGATGCGCATTGTAGCAAAAATGCGAGACCACGGAATGCGCGTGCAACCTTAAACTGTCGAATTTTATTCACTCGAATATAT
>JADDOH010013846.1:0-54643 GCA_016648135.1 Agrypnia vestita
GCTGGCCATAGCGTGATGGAGTCTCCTTTGTCTATCAATCGGTCCGGGGTGACTCTGAGAAGTGTCAGATCTTGGACTCTTCGCCCAGATGCCATGATGAGTAGTATGGCCGTCCTCCTTGACACGTCATACAGGCTGTTTCCTTGGCGGGTTTTCACGTAGCCACTCCACCACTACTCGGGGGTTCCAGATCGGGGTCTCTCAGTGCATCCACCAGAAACCGAGATGGCTTTAAGGACGTGCCTGACGAGGAAGTTCGAGCTAATCTTATCTGCATCAAGAGCTGGGCCACAGGATACGATTGCCGATTTGTGGACCAATATTGTTCGAGGGGCTAGCCCTTCGTGGATGAACAGGTTGGCCAGATATCTTGCCACTGTTGCAGGGGGAGGGTTATGAGGCTGGACAAAATGCGTGGTACACCATCGCTGCCACCTATCCCAGGCCGGCTTGTAGGTGTTCAGCGTTGAGCCTCTCCAGCCAGATCTGAACAGCTGCTGTTCCTCCTGGCTCCAATCCGCTATAGCCTGTTCCCACCCACTGCTATTCTCCAAACTTCCAGTTGGAGGTCCTACACCCTCGGTGGGGGAAACCCTGTCGACGTATCGATCAGGACGCTTTTCAGATCTCTTACGGTGGCCCTCCCTTTTCTCGTTGTTTGAGATCGGCCCTCCAGAATGTCTTCTCCCATCTTGGCACAACTAGGAGAAAGGTGCCTCTTGCCAAGTTCAAGTGCGCCAGAACTCTTGGGACGAGATTCGGCGGCGGAAATACCCAGGCCAGCTCGTAATCCCAATGCTGACTGAATGCGTTGAGATAGGAGGCCGAGCAAGCGGTTGAGTCTAGCGACACGTAGTTTGGCACCACATGGGCGGTGGCCGATGCGAAGAGGTCGATCTGAGGACGTCCCCATATTCGGAATATTTCCTCTGTCGCTGGTTCCAGGAGGAGCCATTCCGGGAGTGGTGTCCCCCGAGAGAGTCGGTCCGCAATCCCGTTGTATCTCCCTGGAATGTACTGCGCTGTCAGAGATATTTCCTGCTGGTCGATAAACTCTAGGAGGTCTCGAGTTATCTTCAGAAGGCCCAATGATCTTGTCCCCCCCTCCATGTTGATGTAAGTCACTACTGTCTTGTTGTCTGTCTGCAGTAGGGTCTTCGTTCCTCTTAGCACTGTCTTGTTGTCGTCTGAGTAGGGTCTTCGTTCCTCTTAGCAGGTAAGCGTGATCCCTGATACTGCGTAAACAGCGAAGGCTTCTTTCTGGTTGGAATGCCACCGCATCTGCTCTGGGGACCACTGGCCTGATATCGTCTTGTCGTCCACCTGGCCGCCCCAACCTGCGTCCGCTGCGTCTGTAGTCAGGAAGTGGGAGAAGGGGGCTGCGTGTATTGGGCAGGACTCCCCTACGGCCTCCAACCACCACTCTAGGTCTTGCCGAACCGCGGCAGGAAGCTCCACTTGTCTGGATGGCTCGTGCCTCTGCAGCTGGCGGCTGATTCTCTGCAGTCTTCGGCAATGCAAACGACCCCGAGGGGTGGCGAAGTTTGCGAAGTTGAGTCTCCCCAAGAGGCCTAGAACCTGCTTGGGGGAGCAACTGCCGGCCTCGATCGGGCGGCGCAGTACTTGGCGAAGGCCAGAGCACTTGCGGGCCGAGAGGGATTTCTGGTTGGCTTCCCAAGAGGCCTAGAACCTGCTTGGGGGAGCAACTGCCGGCCTCGATCGGGCGGCGCAGTACTTGGCGAAGGCCAGAGCACTTGCGGTCCGAGAGGGATTTCTGTTGGCTTCGGTGTCCCAAGTTATGCCCAGAAACTCCAGCTTTTGGGTAGGTATAAGGACACACTTGTCGCGGTTGATGCACCAACCCAGATGCTGGAACAGATTGACCGTCTCTACTGCCTGGGTCGCTAGCAGGTCCCTTGACTGATTTGCCAGAAGGAAGTCGTCCAGGTAGACTACGGTCCTTATTCCTCTCTTCCGCAAGAGTCCCGCTAGCCAGTTTGACAGCGTTGCGAACATTCTCGGGGCTGATGACAGGCCAAAGGGCAGGCAGGTCATCTGGAGAAGTTCCCCTTGGTAGTACAGTCTCAGGAACTTTCGGAGCGATTCCGCTATTGGTAGGTGAAAGTATGCCTGGGTTAGGTCGATTTTCACCAACCAATCTTTGGGCTGGAGGAAGTCTGGGACCCGAAAGTGGTTGACAAAGGCATTCAACGCCTTCAGGTTGAATATCGGCCTTAGGGAGTTGTCCGACTTCGGAGTTAGAAACAGATTTGAGATGAAGCTCGGAGAATGATCTGCTCTTTCCAGCACGCCTGACATCTTCAGGGCCTGAATGTGACTCGACATGTCTCGAGACTCCTTCGTGCTGAAGCTGCTCAACAGCTGCCTGGTGGGGAAGACTAACGGAGGTTTGGCCACAAAGGGGATTCTCGCGCCCTTGAGGATTCTCAGCACTATAGGTGGTGCCCCGAACTCCTTCCACGTGCTTTGGAACCTCCTCAAGCGTCCTCCCCAGAACTGGTTGTTCAGCCTCGCGTCATCTTCTACCTCTGCGGCTACGGTCACCAGCGGGTTTTCGGCCGTGGTCTGCCTTCCGGTTAGGTCTCCTGTTCGGGTTCCCTGAGCCTCGCTCCCTGTGCCTCGGCTCCGGCAGAAAGGGCTTACGGGACTGGAGGTATCCCTGGTTCGGAGCTCGACGAGAAGTTGACGGCTGGGGCTGAGATGTTGACGGTTGGGCCAGGTTTCGGGTTGCGGGCGAGACCATCACCTTCTCCTGGCCCCCCGTTCTTTAGGATATACGCCGATAGCTCTTCCCTATTGAACAAGTATCCCGAGCTTGGAGGGATTTTGGCCGCACCTTCTCGCACGAAAGGGTCTTTGAAGCCCTCCAATATGGCCTTTCGCCGGTTCAGTATACACTCTGCCCGTCTGCCGCACACAATCTGCAGGATGTCGTCCGAAACCTTATTGTACGGAGCATCGCTGGTGAACATCGACTGAATCCGCTCGAAGAGAGCCGAAGCGGAAGGATTAGAAAATTAAAAATACGGCGCGTTATCGATCCTTCTCAAGTCGTCGTTCACCGACAATTCCACAAACGTGGGAGTCGCCGCGTAGGTTCTCTGCGTTTCCGCATAGCGAACGCCTGACCACTCGTCGGAATCGAAGTGTTGCAACTTCGAGATCTGTTCGATCCGCTTCGTGTTCCGGAAAAAATGTGGAACGCTTCACGATTTTGCGTGTCATCCTTGCGCAGGGGCCATGCTAATCTTCTCTGTATCGTTCCAATTTTAGTATATGTACTGCCGAAGCGAGTACCGTTGGCGGCGTTTGATGATAAAATGGCCGCGCCGCCTGCTAACAAGGCCTCCGTCAGAGCAGTCACCTGTTTTAGCAGGTGGTCTACACGCGGGTCGTATGCTACGCGGCGTCTCTTTCGACTCGGTTCTTCGAAAGAAGATCCGTCATTCGAGGATACCGGCGAACGAGCTTGCTCGTCCGCCATCTTGTTAACAATCGTTTGACGAAATTCACGGGATTTACACTAAAATATCAACGTCCTGTCGCACTATGTTAAAAATTTGTATAGTCTAATGTTTGTTAACCTAGGGATCAAAAATTAAGGGGGTAGGTTGCAATAGAAACACAAAAAAAACCACAACAAAAGTTGGCGTGTCTAAACGCATGCAAATGGCGCGAAACAGCGACGTCATATGAAAGAAAAACCGTTGCGCCGGCGAAACCGGAAACAGGGATACCAGCGGGAATAAATTGTCGCAAACAGGGAATCAGAGGGGGTAGGAACGCGTGTCTAGTGGCGAAACAGCAGGCTGTTCTCTCATAATGGATTCCAGGCGTCGAGACGGAACACAAAATAATAATTATTATTATTATTATTGATAATGGGCAGGCAGCTTAAGCTGATAGGCCCATATCACTGTCTCTCATTTGAATATCCCGCCTATTCTTAAACTGATTGACACTTGCTGCAGATACAACGCCTTCAGGCAAACTGTTCCACATATTGACCACTCTATTGCTTAATGCATGCTTTCTTGGGTTACACGAGAACCGAGACTTGTTCAACTTCAGGTGATGTCCTCGAAGGCCCACATTAGTGTTAAATGCAAACATATCTGTCATATTAGGAATATTGTAGTAGCCCGATAGAATCTTGAATGTCTCAATGAGGTCACCTCTTGCTCGTCGCTCCTGAAGAGTGGGCAGTTTTAATTCTCTCAGCCTTTCCGCATATTCCAGGTTTTTAAGACCCAAGGGTGGCTCGTCTCTGAACATTTTCTAGTAAAACTATATCTTTAGCAAAATATGGATTCCAGATCTGAGAGGCATATTCGAGGAGAGGCCTCACAAATGTCTTATAAATAGTTGTGAATAGTGGTACTGTTAGATGTTGGAATGATCTTCTCACTAAAAACAAAATAGAGTTAGCCTTCTTAACCACACTCGCTATGTGCTCACACCATTTAAAGTCCTTGGTAATAGTAACACCCAGATCCTTCTGCGAGACCACTGACTTAATCAGGTTTTCGTTTAAGGTATACTCAATATTTGGGTTATTCTTGCCGACATGGAGAACACAACATTTGTCAACATTAAGACGTATGAGCCACTGCTTTGTCCACTCCGATAATTGATTTAAGTCTCTCTGTAACACCTCATGGTCAGTAAGGGGGTTACCGAAATATTTTGTGTCATCGGCAAAGAAACTCAAACTGGACAGCAGCACGAAGATCCAAAATGTATAAAATAAAGAGAATTGGTCCCAGCACACTCCCCTGTGGAACTCCACTTAAAACTATAAGTATAATACCTATTATTTTATTTAAGTTAAAAAATTGTATAAGTATTGTACATTTAAGGCTAGACATCTTCTGTGTATGTGACCTCTCGGGCCAGAGAGGTCACATATACAGGGCAGAATATCCCAGAAAACTATACACAGAAGATTCTGAACGGCCGTGAAAATCTAAGGACATTTTTAGGCTAGACATCTGTTTTCCAAATGTCAAATGTCGATGTATGGTGTCATTGGATCATGCTCTTCCAAGACGAAAACGAGACGTCAACAAACCTGATATGGGATAAACATTGCAGTAGCGCGTATATGTATGTATTCGTTGCAAGAGAGGAAGGTTGCGAGAAAAAGAAACAACCATAAGTGCCGACACTAAAATATACGGAAATGCCCGAGAGCAGCTTGTGATTGTGTATTTTTTGTCTGAATTCTGAATGTTTTAAGTCTAGAATTAAAAGAAAGTGTATTTATAATTCTCCAATAATATGTATTGCTTTTTAATTAAAAAAACGATGTCCCGTAAGCACATTTAGGTATTATTTTGAATTCGCCATAATTCGACACTTTTAAAACCCATTAGTCCCATAATGTTAATGTCATCGAAAACCCCGGTAATTCGAAATAATTTTTAGCCCCTTGCGTCACAAATCATTACATTTTAGGTCATATAATTCAGAATATTTTTGAAATTTAACGAAATTGAAAAAATATTTAGATTTTTCCCAAGTGAGAACAACAAATATGTTGAATGATCAAAATAATCAATATTGGGTACCTTAGAAATAGAGATGTCGCGATCTTTGCATTAGCATAATAAATTTTGCATTTTCGAAATGATTTCTTAAATTTCTTTAAGTTAAATAAGTTTTTCAAAAAATTAATGACGTTTTTCACAAAATTAATGGCTTTTTTCACGAGTTTTAAGATTTTTGGCAAATTTCGAAATTGTATCGCGATTTTTTTCTTTTTCATACCTTCAATTTATGTAACATAATTCGAAATGTTTTAGGTCCCTTGAATTTCGAATTAACGAGGTTCCACTTTAGTTCCAAAAAATGGAGGCATCCGGCCATCACCCATCATCGTACATCACAATGTATCCGCAGACACCACATTGTGAATGCATCAAGCACATTCTTTTCTTTTCAAGAGCACATCAGACAGACCTGCACATAGCTCTGATCGTCGATCCCCTCTTTGAGCGGCACGTTCACTGAGTAGTAGCGTCCACTCTCTGCACCAATCTCGTACATGTCGCCCGTGCCCGGGAAGAAGTAGTTGCCGTACTTGTGAAAGCTGACGGTCATGACCCGGTCGGTAAGGTAGAAGGCTTCTTGCACGCCGTCTCCGTGGTGGACGTCAATGTCGATGTAAAGGACACGCGGGTGGTATTTCAAAAGCTCCAGGATCCCGATGACTATGTCATTTACGTAGCAGAAGCCTAAAGATTTAATTACTAAATTAATCAATTCACAGTTAAAGAAATATATTATTGAATGTCCAATAAAAAAAAAAATTTTTTGAGTACGTTCAAATTTTTAAGAATATGTTTATTAGATTTTGTCCCCAGAGGGATCATTACTAATTCAGATAAATTGAAGATTGATAGATTGTAGGTTGATCATGGGTGCAATCGGTGAATTGTATAGTGATCACATAAGCCAACCAAAGTGAGATCATAGGCTCTGTAAACGCCAAAAAGGGCTTCCATACATATTTTCCCAAATAAATAGCTTTATCTCTGTAAGACATCTATAATTTTTCCAGTCATCATTTTAAAGTTTGTTTGTGTATTTATTGTTTTATTTATAATAATTACATATTGTGGTTGTATATAAAATAAATTCTAAGTGCCGTTTAGTACATCTGAGATGAACGAATCAATTTGTCAATTTTTCATATAAATAATGCAGTTATACCAAAAAAAAAAAATTATTTAAAATATTTTTTATAAATCTAGTCTGTGCAATTATTTTTTAAAACACTTTTATTAGTTTATCTGAGAATGTACTAAAACGTCACATAGGATTAATTATATGTACAGCGACGATATAATCAATCACTTCATAGTTTTGAATTACAATTAAAATTTTCAGGAGTATTTTTTTGAATAACTTAAAATGTGAAACTACCTGAGGCCTCAAACTTCTTGGCATGGTGCAATCCACCAGACCAGTTGATAGCGATGTCGCAGTGGCCATTGTTGAGCTTCATGGCTCCCTCCAGAGATGCCCCCGTATACATGGAGCAGAAGTCAAACAAGCCCTCAAATACGGGGCAGTCATCACCCACGTTGAAGTGGGTCAGGTACTTGGTGAAGCCTGAAAATGATTTAATTTTTTAACAGTTGCAGATGTTCACATGTACACATAGATTAGAAAGCATACACTTTTAATCCAATAAACCATTTGTTAAAAACAATAATTTTAAGAAATTTTTTCTTCACGTTGCTCTCAATTTTACAAAATAACTTTTTTTTTCTAAATCGGATATGCTACGTCGTAGATATTTTATTTCTTAATAAGTACACAATCTTCTTTTTTGTTTTGAACAAACATGCACTGGGGAAATTTGCACGTGAGTCATGGAGGAGGAGTTCTACGGAAATAGACATAACATGGCCATTTTTTTTTTCAAAAATTTTTCAATAAAATAATAGCTCTTAATATGTACCTTATAAGCGCCAATTAAAAAAAAATTTACCACCTTCTCGTAAAAAATCACCCAATTTCTAGGTTAATTTTATTCATCCAAGTGGTGAAAACCCCTTAAGACGGCTTCAGTACAGGTACATGGGATACATGAGTGAGAAGACATTAAAGAAAATATAATATGTAAGTTTTGAAACACAGAGGATGTCCACGAAAGACTCATTTAACACAAATCCTTGGTGACTGAAATATTTTTTAATGTTGATTGAATTTAAGTTTAAAAAAATAAAAGTCAGTAGTCAAATAGAAATCATAAAATACAGGTGATATATAATCCAGGTAATGGATTTAATTATATGGATGGAATTTAAAATGGTAACTGTGGGATGCGGCAAGCGGCATCTCCGTACATTATCATAAATCCACATTGAAACTTACTCTGAATATTCTGAGGCGTAACCCTCTGTAGAAATTCAATATATTCTTCGCTGTGAAACCTTCTCATATCATGAGCGCTGGCTCTGTACGGTCGGTATATTTGCATCTTATTGTGGAGCCCATAATTTAAAACTAAACTATGAATCACAGCCAATCTGTGGGGCTTCATCGGATGCCCTGGGCCATAGTGAAAATTTCCGACGTCGGCATTGTAAAAATACGATACTCTCCTGTTACTCATTTTAGTTTGATTTTCAAAATAAATAAGACAAGTATTCCTTAACTAATAACACAATAAAAAGAACGAAAGCAATGCATAATAATCTTATTGTGAGCTTGAAATCGTTAAACATATCGGGTTTAAAGGTTAGATTACTCTAGACTTAAAGCATTCTAACTACTTTAAAACGGAATTAAGTAAGAAAAAAATTCACAATTAACGTATTCCTAACTTCCATCTTTAGATTTATATTTGGCAAATATATGATTTAAGGTTCTGTTAACTTTAAATTAAACCAAATAAACACTGAAATGACGCCGCGTCAAAATGACATGGAGACAATCATAGAAAAGAGGCAATTGGAGACAATCATCTATTATTGTCTATGGTCTATATATCTATATTGTCCTTGGGGCAATTAAATTTTTCCTTTATGAAATACACATGCTCATTAGTGGCAAGTGAGCATGCGCAGTATTGAGCTTCTTGAGCCATTGCTATTTAGTAGCATGCGCATTACTAGCACGCTCAAAAATCAACCGCCTGTTGATTTATGAGCATGCTAATGTCATTCACCACGAGAAGGGGTATCTTTTGAGTATGTGTGAACGGGCTTGCTTATGAGCATGCTAATGTAATTCACGGCTAATATTATTATCAATGCGATCTTCTCAGTCCGCGACAGATGAAAGAAATATGGCGCGTTGGGGAGATGACAAAATATTACTTTTCGTTTATTATAGGAATCACGAATGTCTGTGGAATATTCGGTCATCGCTATGTAAAAATATATAGCAAGAAATAATGTTTATGAAACTTTATTAAAAGACATAAATGATTCAAATCATACAATAAAAATTATAAAAACTATAATTTAAAATGTGCGGATGGAAACTCGGGAACTATTTTGATTAATTGGTTCACTTGAATTTCCTGTTTCAGTTTGCAAAGTTTCCATTTTGAACAAGAGCGTCTCTATTCTATGATAAAAGCATACCATTGTGTTTGATTGTTAGCTTTTTAGATGATTTTATTTAAATAGAAATCACAACCATTTTTTGTAACTAATAATTAATCGTAATAACAAAGCAAATAAACTGAACAGATGATTTACATGTAAAGCACATAATATTATAATATTTATGATATTAGATCAATATTATCAATTAAAAGGCTTTAATTACCTATTTAAATCATTTTTATGTACATAATTTTTTAAAGCGTAAATATAAGTTTAAAATACTCTTTTAATTTTGTTACATCACACTATCACATTTTAATTTCTTTCGTTCCTTGATATATAAGACTATAGTCCGCACATCAATTATGATGTTTACTATTTTAACTCATTTTTGTATTGCTTGTAAAGGTTTGTGATTTTTATTATCGCTATTTGTACATACACAGGACTTCAGATAATGAACAAATCAATTTACTTAAACTTTTAAACTTCAAAATAATCTTTTCCTTCTTCTGTAGCCTGATTGCGTCAATTGCTGAATGATTCTTAATTTTTCTTTAACCCCGATGCTATTTGCAAAAAATGTGTTCAAAAATACCCCATCACATACATATAATATAAAATGTATATTTGTGAGTCCTAAATACTATTCAAATTCCATTGAAAAAAGTAACTGCGATTGTTGTCATTCTGGTTGTCAGGTTGTAAAATCTGACGTTTCTGTTCGATAATTGACGATCAATTAGTGAAATTGCATTTTTCACCTCAGTTTGTGCGAGCGTCTCTTTTCGATATATCTTATATATCCTAAAGAGTGGCTTAAATCTAAAATAATCAAATTAGTAAGATGAGCGTCCTCAGCAAGAAGTGCGGGCCGCTGACCTCAAATCACGCTGTCGAATCAAAAGAAGGAATCACGCCATGCACCATTACTCCCGACGATGTGTTGCGGCTAACCAATATAACAGATAATTACCTCTGTAGTCCAGAGGCCAACATATACGATATCGACTTCACGAGGTTCAAAATTCGCGACCTGGAAACCGGGACAGTGTTGTTTGAAATCGCGAAGCCCCCGTGTGAATCGAACAATGAGAGCGGTGAGGGGGGTGACACAGAGAACCAAGAGGAGCCTCTGGATCCAAACGCAGGGAGATTCGTCCGCTACCAGTTCACACCCCAGTTCTTGAAACTAAAGACTGTCGGAGCGACGTAAGCCATTAACATATATTTCAAAGATTTTTGATGATATTAGTACTATTTGTTTCCTTTTTAGGTGTGTTCACAGACTAATTAAAATTGTGTATAGAAGAGGGTGGTAGCAATGAACATATTTTAAACATTTATAGCTTCTAAAGCACAACGTTTTTTAAGCTTATTTATGATAAGACCTCTTTTAAATAATTAACAAGTTCTATAAAAAATATATTTTTTTTTAACTAATTTGGAATATCCCAATGATGTCATGACTACTAAATAGAAAAATTATAAATAAATACAGTACACGTCTTCTACAAATGTATCATACCGCACTTGCACAGAATATGTTTTTCTGGCTCATGAAAATAACTGCTTACGCTGCCCTGGTGATAGATGTTCTGAAACTATTTGATTTCAAATTATAGTTGTTTAGAACAGCAGTTATTTACAATGTTTAGTATGGTAAAACAGTTAGTAATTTTAAAAATTGAAATAGATTGCAATATTTTTGTGAAATATATATGTATTGGATCTTTCATACATAACCGTGATTGTAAAGATATTTTTAAAAGTAGAGGTGAAGATGTTTAACCTATTTTAAATGGAAAAATTAGTTCTAGTTTTAAAAAAAGTAACCAATAAAAACCAAGTTTTTATTATACTCCCTTTCTTTGTAAAATATAATAATAATTAAAGACGAATTAAAACATATAACATAACACTAAACTTACAGTAATTTAATATATTTCTAAAATGTCAGATGTTTTGAGCTTTGATAAGACACTTCATGCTTTGTGTAGTGAAGTACCTATCATGTATACCGACGGAGTAATTCAAATTTAGAAAATATTCTGCAACGTTATCGGGCTGCCGTTGCTAGTAATCAAACTTTTGTAATGATTCCAATTAGAAAA
The DNA here is from genome assembly GCA_016648135.1 of Agrypnia vestita. Taxonomy (NCBI): domain Eukaryota; kingdom Metazoa; phylum Arthropoda; class Insecta; order Trichoptera; family Phryganeidae; genus Agrypnia; species Agrypnia vestita. Next base: position 11,201 of record JADDOH010013846.1, read on the forward strand.
AACTATTAAAAATCCAAAATTATACTTTAATTATTATCATTTTTAACAAAAATTTGATAGATCTTGATCGTCCCCACGAGTCTGCTTGCAAAGTTTCAGCTCGATTGGATCACGAGAAAAGGGTAAAAAATCGATCCAAAGTTTTATCGACAGCAAGCCGGCAAGCAAGCAGACGCCACGAGTTAATATAAAGGGAATAAAAATAGTCATTGCAACAATACAGTTTAAAAAAATGTTAGAAAACAAAACACAGAGAAAGTTGGTGATAATAAGGAAATCCCAATAATTTCTTTGTCTGCCCGTAATTTCCTATAACGTCCGTAACTTATTTGATGAAAACTTTTTCTTTTTTTTGACGGGTTACAGCTAGTTATTTAATAATAAGTATATGCTTGGTTTTGCTAGATGGTTATAAATATGTATAATTTCAAACCTTTGGTATGCCGGAATGCGGATCTGCGCTACCTCCGTGAACTGCCGCAGCGCAGACCCGTGCTTCTACGCCCACATGCATTTTTTCCGTTTATCTATTGTAATATTACGGAATAAAGTTCAAAATCCCTTCGCGTGTATTCTTACTGAACGAATGAAGTTCTCAACCAATCTTAACCAACGGTGTAAAAAAGTTAAAATTCATTCTTAGAATGAATTAAAAGTAATCCATTTTTTCTATGATTGGTGCGAAAGGCGTGTGACGGTTTTTTTATTGTTTATTGAAGTAGTGGCTGATAAAGGTGTCTAAGTTGTTTATTTTGTATTTTTATTGTTTTGCAATAGTTTGAAGTAAAGACTTTTTCAAAAATGACATAAATCTTTGAATACTTACTTACTTACTTACTTACTTGATTACTTACTTACTTACCATCACGCCGTTTCCCCGCGGGGGTAGGCAGAGAGGATAGAGCGCCATACTCTTCTGTCCTGACATACAACTTTCGCTTCGTCTACATTCATACATCTTCGCATGCAAGGTCGACGGTTGTTCAGGCTTCTAACAGGACCATCTTCCAGTATCTGGTTAATCTGGTCATGCCACGTCTTCCGTGGTCGCCCTCTCTTTCTGGCGCCGTTAACACTTGCATCATATATCTTTCTTACCATTCTTTCCTCATTCATTCGCTCAACATGCCCAAACCACCTGAATAAATTCACATAAAAGTTCTGTGTCCATTGGTAGTGCGTGAGTCTTGTTTTTTGTTATCTTTTTATTTCACATTTATTGCGCATCATATATCGTATGAAAGACTTTATTTCGTAGATTATGATTTTTGAAAGTTATCTAATCAATAAATCTTGGTTCACTCTAAATTTGTGTTCAAATCACCTTGCCTCATTGAGCGGATCCGCGCTCGCATTGACACTCATTTTCAAATATGTTTTTTTATTCAGTTTATTGATATTCTGTGCTATTCTTAAAATAGCAGTATTGTGATGTTAGATCTTTATCCTAATCTTGACAGCTATGTATAACATTGTATTGCTGCCAATTTTGATATTTTAAGTTTGACATGTTGAAATTAATGAATTTAATCAATCAGAAAGCTCTAAAATGTAAACAGACGTTAAGTTATTCATAATTACAAATAACGAGCTTTTTAATTGATTGAATTCATTAATTTCAAACCTGTCTAACATAAGATGTCAAAAAAACGGCATCACAATGTTATACAATAACTGTCAAGACACAAATATAGCAATATTGCTTAGTTCAAAATACGGATGATCATATTACATTGTTTTTGTACATTCGGCTGTAAAATCTATTGAAATATGAAATAAAACAAACAAAACCCCAATGTAAGTTCAGTGTTTTATTTTATAATCATTTTCCTTGGGTAAGGCAATACTTAGTATGTTAAGTCGAAAGAAATTGTTATACATAGTACAAAAATTTACAGTGATAATGTGATTGTTACGTATCTTAAAGAAGAATTTTTTTTAAATTACTTAGTGTTGTCTGACCACGAATTTTAATAAAACAATAATCAAGTAAAAATAGCGCTTCCATGTATTATTTTGCGCGACAGACAACGGAAACATTATTTGCCGCGTGGCGGCACATTAGAAGTTAATCAATTTTTATGCAATGTCCAAGACCTTCAAACACTGGTAAAATATGTGAATTAAGTGGTAAAAGAAGCGTAGAAAAAACTGCATCCCATGGCTGTGTGACTGGTATAAGTTTAACTTGACTGATCCGTGCGGTGGTAAATAAAGCCCTTATCATCAGAATGATCGCCAATCTCCGATTGGAGATGGTACCATAAGAAGAAAAAGAAGAATAAACTTTTGACGTTGGATTAGAAATTTAGTTACTATTTATTTACATTAATGTTTTATTTCCAGGGTTGAATTCACAGTGGGAAGTCATGCAGTGAATCACTTCCGGATGATTGAGCGCCACTTCTTCCGCGACACTCTTCTGAAGACATTTGATTTTGAGTTTGGATTCTGTATTCCTTATTCACGCAATACCTGCGAACACATTTATGAATTTCCAACGCTGCCTCCTGATTTGGGTAATAATAAACATTTTTTTTTTAGTATTTAAAAGTATCATTTTTCATATTTCTTAAATTATTTCATAAATTCTTATGTACATAATAGCTTTTCTGACTAAATTTTCTAATGCAAAGATGTAATGTTGAAATATCTTCCCTTTAGAAGTAAAACTCACTAACGGCCGGTTGTTTCAAGTTGGATTAAAGTAAGCGTTCTTTTAAAGCATAGATTTTTACGTTCTCCACCAATCAGACGATCCGTTTTCTTAAAAATCTATGCTTTAATCGACCGCTTACTTTGATCGAACTTGAAACAACCGGGCCTAAGTTCTGTGCTTAATGACCACGTCCCTACACTAACCGACTCTAACCTCCCCCCACTCCTCACATAGTTCTTTAGTCTTAAGTTTAGTATTAGTAATATTACTGAAGATAATACATCAGCGTTGAAAACGTTATTATTGTTATAAATAACAAGTAGTAAACAGCATTATTTTTTCAAAAAGAGCAAAATGTGTGTTTTGGTGTATTATTAATTAATAAATAAAAATAAACAATAATAAAATTAAAATAATGTACTTAAATTTGTTTTCATGTTAGCACTTAATTATTTATTATATTTCCCATATATTATTTTTAGAATTAAATTAAATAAAAACAACATTGTAAACACCACTGAAATATTTTTATTCACACCTCTACGTGTTACGGAAACAAAGTTCCCTTCCTCAGGAGGATAACTAGTATACTAAAATTAAAGAACATATGTAGACTTAAAATTAACAAGGGGGGGGGGGCGAGTGGAATGTAGGCGGAGTAAATGGAAGAGCAGGGGGGGCGGAATAGATAAGTGTTTGGTAATGAGAGTGTTGGGTTTTTTTGTTTAAAATTGGAAAAATATTAAGAAGACATCCCATTCCACTCGCCCCCCCCCCCCCCCCCTTGTTAATTTTAAGTCTACATATGTTCTTTAATTTTAGTATACTGGTTATCCTCCTGAGGAAGGGAACTTTGTTTCCGTAACATGTAGAGGTGTGAATAAAAATATTTCAGTGGTGTTTACAAAGTTGTTTTTATTTAATTTAATTATTGAATATGTCACCATCAAAGTTATAAAGTGTTTACCCAAGAAGTATTATTTTTATTTTGTTATTTTTTATATTTCGATTTTTTATTTGTTAATATAGGTACATTGTATCCTGACAAAGGGTCCATTGGCCTTGAAACATGTTGATATTTTCAATAAATAAGTGGTGAAAACAAAGTTTATTTTTATCAATTATAATTATAGTGTAACAATTTCTTAATATAATTTAAAATGGCCTTTCACAAAGCTACCCAGGAAAATTACGAAAATGTATAATCTAGATATTGTATTGCGCACGTTTTCAAGCTCACCCAATGCGGTTGAGGGATGTGAAAAACACTTATTTTCTTGAACTAGATCATGTTGAAATTTTAATGAATTTTTTCAGTCGAGGAGATGATCGCCGCCCCCTTTGAGACCTGCTCGGATAGCTTCTACTTTGTGGAAAACCGACTAGTGATGCATAACAAGGCTGATTACGCTTACAATGGTGGCCTTAACATCTGAAACGTATACTAATTATTATCTTTAATCTTACACCGATATTAAGGCTTCTCATCGTGCATACCAAAATTATCCGACCGACGGACACGGTACTACTTATCTCACTAAATTACCAAATAAGTAAGATTTCAATTATTATTGCATTTCACCAAATGTATTTTGTTACCCACATATTTTAAAATGGCAACATTGCATTTCATAATTATTTTTTAAATTTAGACTTTCCCCAATATTTATTACATTATTAACTCTTTCTATTTTAATTCTTCTTTAATCTTGAATCAGTACCATTCCATTTTTTTTGAAAGATTTTTTAAAATTATTCCATTGTGCTTTAAAAAAATATTTATTTATACAGAACATTCAACAGGTAGGTTTACAGCGTGATTGTGTAACTTCCGTGATATTTGCTTTTAAAAATGAACAATATTTAGTTCAGATCTTTTTAATGTTATGTTCTGTTGTTTTAATTAATTAAAATAATAAATTCTTAAATTTTTTTAATGTCCAAAATGATATTTGGTTTTATATTTTCTTAATTTTGAAATTCATTTCAACATCTTTTTCTATGTGATGAATATAATAAATTTACTTAAAAAAAAAAACTATTGCAAAAGCAATGCACAATTTCAAAAGACAGTCTGAAGATATTTTAAGGATTTGGAGCATCTAAATACCAAGCTGAAAAAAAAAAATTATGATTGAATGTTTTCAATGCATACTAGTCATTAACTTTAGTTGAAATATTGTTAAACGTATAAATATAGGTTTGTTTGTTTAATACGTTTTGTATAATCTGAAGAAATGTTAAGGAAAATTTCTAGTTGTGTGTTAAAAGAAAATGAATGGTATACATAAATCAAACTCGCGTTATCCAAAAATCAAAATTTGAAATAAAAATTATTTTTAACGACACCAGGGTTTTTAGTTAAATGTGCATCTATTTGAATGTAAAATACTGGTTTAGTAACGAAGTACATAAAGTAGAATCGCGATTATCGAAGCGGAAAATAAAATCAGAAATACACGTGTCCAAATTCGAAAAAAATACACGTAATTGCACACAGCTTTACAGCACGAAAATACAATATTGAACATACGAAATAAGACAGTAAAATAGAAAAATAATTACAAACACTGAATTGCAAATCTTGGAAGTTAATTTTAAACCTCGCAGCTGCTGGCGTGCTTGTGCTTAGTCTTTACCTTCAGTAGAAATTTGATGAATTCTGCGCTTTTTTTTGTATGTCTATCCAGATGATGCCTCGAAATCTTCAGATGATTTCAATCGTTTGAAAAAATACGTCTCTTTGGTCATAAACAGGGCGTTCATTTCTTGCGTGATGCAAAATTTACACGCGACTTAAATTATTAAAATGTTAAAAAAATACACATAATCGTACAGTTAGCCGGCATGAAAACATGATAGTGAATATATAAAATAAGAGAATCAACAATTAAATAATCAAAATAAATGCGCTATTGACTGCGATTTCGGTAATTTTGTAATTCGTTATGTTCACAGTTACGCAAGTTGCGTGCTCAAAACTTCACGAGTTTTATATTTTATTTAAGTATTTAATGATAGAAAAAACATTTTTACATTTTATAAAGAATTAATTACAGTTAACGTGACCTCGGATAAATGGAAGTCTACTGTAGTTGATTTTTACCAAAAATAATGTGTCACAAATCGACACATGTGGAAATAAAAATAATTGTTTTTTAAGTTCTTCCTTTTTTATTTTCTGAGACGCGTTTCGCCTCATGAGGGCATTATCAATGAGATTGGTAATGCCCGCATAAGGCGAAACGCTTCTCAGAAAATTAAAAAGGTAGAACTAAAAAAAAACAATTGCTTTTATTTCCATATGTGTGATTATGGAGTTCTACAAACTTACCTACCTCTAAAACAAAACATTTGTCACAAATTCATTGTGGGTACCACAAACCTATGTGGATATTCAATGTCAATGTTCTTGATTGTGTTTCTTATTATTCTTGAAAGACATGTTTTGATTTGCAATAACTTCACTGCTGAGGATCGTAATCCATTGAATCTTACAGTTGACTTTTATAATTTTTCTCCAATCATCTCGTTAAAGCAGAGAGAATATTTTTGAAAGAATAGGTATGTGACAATTTGTTTTTATCCATCTACAGTCCACTTTCCTTTACCTCCAATTCGTTGTCCTCTCTCCAAGCAATCGAGCTTAAGAACTGTTAGATGCACCAGATAGTCTCTTTTGAATATCAAATTGTTTAATAATTAATGAATTTGTTGATGTCGCTGTCCGGTGACATCCTCTAACATCTAGTGTATTAATTTGGATAACGTGAAGTATAATTCTACACTATCCAACTGTTGAAATTTTACTTACATTTTTTATTAAATACAAGATTTCTCATAGGTTTTTACTGTTACATTGTTTTCAACGATCAATTTTATGCATACTGTTCAGTTTATATTTGAATTGGCAACATTGCCTTTTGATTGTGTCTTTGAACTCCCCATTTATTTATAATAATGACATTTACATTTAATTAGAGGATTATAAAAATTGGTGGCTGTAGCGATGATATTAAAACCTGTGATTGGGTAAAATTACCTCCAAGGTTTATTAAGAGACGGTTTATGAATAATATTTAAAGAGCTTAACGATTTGAGATATTCGATATTAAGGGAATGAAATATACAACTCGGATAAGCTATCAACAAGAAACATAGTAATAATAATGATAATGTATACTTCTGTAATAGGTACTTTATTTTCATTATTCCGGATTTGATTTTCTTTACATTCCAATGAATATTAAAAATATTTCCAAAATTGAAAAAAATATAGAGAGTTTGGACACGAAGTAAAATATACCTGACATTTTTAAATCAAATTAATTAATCAATTAGAAAGATATACAGAAAAATCTAATTGATTAATTAATTTGATTTAAAAATTTCACAGAACTTTGTTCTGAAAAATTACAACTTCACAAATATGAATGTGTTCTTGAATATATATACCTGACATTTTTAATTTAATTGTTTTTAAGTTTTGTGAAAAAGTATATACAATGCAGTAATTCATTATCTCCGTCGATCCTAGTCTTTTCCGTTGGTACATTCCAGAAGAAGAAAAAGTGAAGAGGATTAAGATATTTTGAAGTTCCGACCGTCGAGTTAGGAACGGAACTTTGTTGGAAATCTGGGATCCTTATTAAAAATCCTCGTGTTCTTCTTAGTTTATTAGTTTCGTGACAACAGTAACAATACCGCGATAATTAACAATTAGCAGTTATAGATAGCTCTCCAAGTGCATGCTCTCATGCTGGCTTTCTCAATGGTGCACGCCTGCAAGACGCCTCCCTTTTGGACTCTCTATCTCCTGCCTCTTTCATATGATAGATGCTCATCCAGATATATTTCAGATATGAATAGCAAGGGGTCCACTCCATGTGGAGACATTAACACATTAGATAAATCAATTAGAGAGACATATAGAAAAAATGTATACAGGGTGCCTCGAAGCTAGTAACAAAAACTTCAGGGGAATCTTCTTCATTTAATTTTGAATAGAATCTTTTACAAAAGATAAGCCAGATATATTAAAAAACCTGCTACCTATGATGTTACTTATCTCCATAACTGTAGACATTTCACCCAAAGTGTGAAGAATATTTTCTATTCAAAATTGAATGAAGAAGGCTTCCCCCAAGTTTTTGCTACTTTGTTAGTTACGAGACGTATTGTTTATCGAAAAAAAAATTGGTTACCACCAGAATACGACTCTGGAACTTTTCTAATTTGTTTTCTAATTTATCTTTGGTGGCAAATAGATATTTTTTCAATACATATATTTTTTCTGTGTGTCTTTCTAAAATATCTATATAATTTGTCTTAAATATCATAGAACTATTTTTGTAAATTGCATCTTCACATTAAAATGTGTTTTTATTAGAATTTTTATTTTTATTTTCGTTGAATGTGAGATACTGCAGGAATGAATATCTTTAATAACCATCTGAAACCAACGCATCACAACTTTATGTTTTGCGATTGTCGGAGATAATGCATTAGTGCATTGTTTATTGCGATTTCACAAAACCCATCACTAAAAATGGAAATCACATTGAAAATGTCAATAATTTAACAGAAATCATCATTTTTAAAAAAATATACAATTTTTCCTGTGTTTCCCGACCTCATGTCCATCTGTACAATGTTCTGATGTACTCCGTTGCATGACACAATACAAATCACTGTCGCATGATTTTTACCGAGCGTAGGTTACAAAACATACATCTCTGTTGAAAAGAAAGTTTCTGAAATTACATTATTGAATCTTATTATTACCTACAATATTTAAATTACAATTTTATGAAAACTGTAAGTTTTATATTCATGTAATGTTTTATTATACAATGATAACAATGTACTCTATGCATAATCCTGTAACATTATGCTAATAAGTTTTCACTGCTGTTCAGGAGTTTACTGCAGACGTATGTATACATAACTCTAAAAATATAATTATCTATCCATTCCTACATAACATTTGAATTTCCAGGTGATTAGATTTTTTTAAGAATGTAGTAAATCGGAACATAAAAATTTCCTGTTATCGGTTGTGTTCATGTTAAAATTCCCTCCATTATTCATATTATTTGTGATCATAATGTGTATTATGTTTTTTCTGTATATATCACATTAAAAAAATACAACATCTTTCATGTGGTATGTTTGATGCTAGGAATTTTTCTGTGCACAGAGGAGATTATTCCAAATAATTTTACATTCCAAGTAGTGATGAGATAAAATAAGATTGTGCGATTGGTTTCGATTGTAAATTACGATCATACTTAATTCTGTGAGCAAAGAAATTCTGTAAATTTCCATTAGTTAACAATCATTTCAGTAGTACATCAATCACAGTCACAATCACAGTTTATCTCGACACTCATTCCAAGTATGTATAACTTTTATTAAATTGTTTTGTATTATTGCACCATTTATTAAAATGTTCTTTTTATCAACCTCGTGACATTTAAAATTACAAACTGGTCTTTACAGAACTTTTAAGTACATTTTTTTTGTTATTTTCCAGATAGGTACATACACTATACTAATCTTAAATAAATTAAATTATAGTTATATACGTAATAATATTTTTAGTTGTGTAAGCGGGATTCGTTTACTAACTTGAAATGAGACGGTGTTCTCTTTTGGTAATTTACCTAAAATAGATTTGCCATTCAAGTTACCTTTTAAATATTTAGATCTACACTACAAAAATGCCTCTAGTCATCTTAGAATATTATTAATATTTATTTTATAGTTTTACAGAAAATCCAATGATTTATTGGGTTGCTCTGAAAATAATGGCCGGTTTTAACATTCAAATTTAATTAATTATTAAACACTATTAATCAAAGTAAGAGTGATTTGTTTCTGAGAATTTTCGTCAATTACAAGCATATTTACAGCTGTAGAAAAGTACTTAGATTTGAAACCATGAGTTCTTTACAGGCACAAATTTTTTTTTTTTTTTTCTTTAATCATTACTGGTTATTTACGACATGTTTTCTTTAATTAAAGTTTTCAAATTGTCATTTTTAAGAGTGGCAGTAAGTACTCAACCTTCTTCATCTACAAGACTTATAAATTTTACGAACCAGAACCAAACACATTCATTCAAACGTGATTCCTTCACCCCACGCTTGCATGGCGCACGATGCCCATGTTTAAATTCATGCAAAAAACTACAAATAACTCTTTTTTTTCTATCCCATTTTCAAAGGATTAAGTAATGCAAATGAAATGCTTGACTCGATAAATATGGAAGATTAACAAAAACAAATGATCAAATATTTCCTGTAAAAAACATTCAAAAATTGAAAATCAACATTATTTTCAGAATCACCTAAAATTTTACTGCATGCAGATATTATTTTGAAATTTGAAATTATTAATTCTGAATTTATGTACAAAAAATATGTTAAAAGTGATAATTTATTTAAAACTTGTGAAGCAGACAATTGGTTATGTTTATCATAATATGTAATTACTTTCATATCTCCTTTAGAAATAATATTACACTTATAAAACTAATTTAATGATCATTCAGATTAGGCTCCAATACAACCTGATATGTTTTCTGTCATTTGTCAAAATATTTGTAATAATATTTAGCTTTACATACTTTTTTTATGACATGCAAGTCTTGCTGTTACTGGTAATTTATATTGTAAGGAGAATTTTACAGATTTTTAAAATCTAAAAAATATAATTAAAAAGGCTTTTTCAGGGTTATTCAACAACATTTTTTTGTGTGAAAATACACACATACCAATTGAGTTTGAGCTGAGATTTTGGATTGTACCATTTTTATTGATTTATATTCAGAGTCGAAAGAAATGGCGTTTTAAACAATTCTAAAAAATGTATTGATTATTGAATTCATTTAAATTAAATCACATTTTATTTGTGATTGTGATTTTTAAACACGGCTCCGTGATAATAAAAACAATTTTAGATAAATCACTTAAAAAGATACACAGAAAAATATCGGTCTATCAAAAAAATATTTCATCATCGCACTTCAACATGGATCTGTATATAGCGAGTAGACAGATTTAATGATAAAGCTACAATGTTTGATACAGAATTGCCAAATTTTGTCTACACATGTTTTCTAAGTGAGACATCTATTTTTTCCCATTGGAAGCAATCATCTTTCTAATTAAAATTTTTCATAAATTTTTGAGAAACATATTTTCGCTTTCTGTTAATAAAATGGACTGAAAAACCTGGTGTGCCCCGACATTTTCTACTCAATAGATTTTGAAAAGCTTCTTTTTAATTTATGATACGACTACCAGATTTAGAAAGTTCTAGGTTTATGTCACGATGATGGCTATATTTTTTTTGATAGATACATTTTTTCTATGTATCTTTCTAAGGGATATATCTTTATTTGTTTTGATTTTAGAATAATGACTTTGGTCTAGTCTAATATCTATCGCAAATGTTAAATAATATGTTTATATTTTCATAAGCGTGATGTTTCAGAATGAAACATCTGTATACGAAATGTACTAAGAGAGATTACGCTTAGAAATTATATTATTCAAATTATTTTTGGTATACAGAATATCGTTTAGAGAAAACTGTATTATGTAAAATGATTAAGAATTTAAAACTACTTTTTTTCTTTGTTCACCATTTCTTTAATGTATCTTCTTGTAAATCACTAATAAAGAATGAAGTCTGATTAAATATTCAGTCGATTCAATGATATTCCAACTTTCACCGTTGCATGCCTTATTTTAATATTTTTGTGGTGTTCTCGATGTTTGGAATGAAATTCTCATTCATAAGATATCTATACTAAATAAAAATTAAAAATTACGGAAATCTAAATGATCTTAATGTTAAATCCATATCTCTCTTTGCAAGTACCAACCCGATTGTTAATTTGTCGCTGTCTGATCTTTTGTTTCTGTGTTTAAGTATGTATTTACTAGCAATTAGAAAAAATTGTCTTAGAAATGATAGCTTCACAATTTATTATAGTGTTATTGTAGATAAGTGTGTATAAAATTATTTGAAATTGATATAAAATATTTAATTGCAATGGTTAGTATTAAAATAAATTATGTTTATTCATAATAGAGCAAGAGTATTTGAGAAAAATAATATGGAACGAGAATTGGAAAGGTCTGGTGTGAGAAAATTTTGGAAGTTTTTAATTTCCATAGAATTTAGTGCTAAAGATGTTCCTATAACCTTTAATGGTTCTCAGTGAAGATATTTATTTAGAAAATTATTTTCAATGTTTCAGTTAGGTACCTCACAACACATTTGTTTGAAAATCAATTAGATTTAAAAGAGTGATCTATGTAGAATAAAAATTGACAATCTATAATTTTGTGTGGTTTAATTCAACTCAATATGTATTTAATTTCAGGATTTTTTGCTTGATTTTTGGAACTGACACAAAAATTGTATTTTTTTAAAATTTTGTTTAACACATTCCTAGACATGACAGTTATAATTGTTAATAATTTGTAAATTGGCAGCAGGTGTGATAACCATCTATCAAATAATGTGACGTGATAGAAAAATGGCTATAACAAGCATCATTAAAAAACATCAAGTTGCCCCAATAAAAATATCATTCAATGATTTATCAGTTGACTGCATGTCTAAACTTGAAAAATATTTAAAAAGAATAAAAGGCATGATAAGTATCCAATATCGGCTTCAAAAATTCCAAATGTCCATGTTCCAACAGAATAATATAATTCCATCTCTCCTTTAACTTCAATAACTATGAAGATAGAATAGAAACTAGTAAATAAGTTTCCTGATAATCAAGGATTTGACAAGGATGTAAGGATATTAATGCTTGATTAGACTAAATAAATACATAGAAATTCATTTTATGAAGTTATAATTTGATATATACATACCAAATTACATTATATCCATCCAAATAAATACGTAATAGGTTAATTAATTTGTGATTGATTGTATGTTTGTATTATAAGTACAGAGATAAAAATATTTTTTGTTCCTATTGCGCTTTGATTTTTTTAATTGTAAATGTACAGGGTGTTTCAAAACAATGCTGACTCGATTTGAATTTCAAAATGTTTATACGCTAATCGTCATGGAAGTAAAACTCGACAACTTGCATTTGAATACTTTCGGCATCAAAAATTAGTTTGAAAAACAATTTTGCATTTATAATATGATAGAGCAGTATCGGTAACATGAGTTACTACTACTCAGCATTATTTTAATGTGTATATAAAACATGTTTGTGGTGATTTTCCTACGATATGGTTCACAGAATTTTGCATACTGATCCAATAATGTAACAGCAATACCGGTCCAATGATGTAACAGCAAAGATATTATTATTAATTGGTATGGCAGTTACTTTGTGATGTACAGTAAAACCTTGTTAATTCGAAATTCAAGGGGCCCAAAAAATACGTTTCGAATTATAGGGGCCCCCGTTAATTCGAATTTTTAGGTACAAAAAAAATCGCGGCGCGATTGTGAAATTCGCCAAAAATCGTAAAACTCTTGAAAATCATTAATTTTTTTAAATTTATGTTTATATTTAAATAAATCACTTTGAAAACGCAATATTTATTATGTTAATGCAAAGATTGCGGCATTTTGACATATAGGTGGCCATAATCAAAAATGTTTATTATACTTGAATTTATGGAACGCTTCTTCAATCTTCAAACGAGTTTAACTTTTGATTCCTCCTTTTTTCTGGCTCAAACCAACAATGCACGGTTACTAGAAATACAATTGTCAATAAATATGTGAAACAATAAGTCACTAAAAACATCTTACAAAGAAAATTTAATATTTTAATAACACAAACACAGTGAATAGAAAAAAAATCGAGACAAATTTAAAAACATGAAATACAGTTTAAAACGCGTTTAGTTATGAGGATTAGCGCAAATGCCTCAAACTAAACTGTCCGTGCATATCAAGGGCAGCCAACTGAAAAAGCATACACAGGATTCCCCAATTAGCGATCGCGACACAATATATATAGAAATGGGGCATTTCATAAAGTACCGTGAATTGATTCCGAAATACACCAAGAATCGTAAAACTCATGAAAAAGGCATTAATTTTGTGAAAAATGTCTGTTTTTAATATTTCAAGAAATCATTTCGAAAACGCAATGTTTATTACGCTAATACAAAGATCGTGACCTTCCAATGTACCCGATATTGACATATTTGTTGTTCTCACTTGCGAAAAAACTCGAAATATTTTTTGAATTTCGTCATATTTCAAAAAAAATTCGAATTACGCGAACTAAAATGTATTAATTTGCGGCACAAGGGACTAAAAAATATTTCGAATTATGAATTATCGGGGTTAATTTACTATGAAATTCACAATTTGGGACTTACAATTTTTTTAAATTTCGAATTATCGGGGATTTACTGTAACATGGTTATTTTGACTGGTACACTAAACTAAAATTTTACCAGACAAGTCTTGTAGAACATTTAGTTAATTGTATCTGTTAATCGTTCACATATACATACTTAATATTCACACATTCATAAAACTCTTCACAGCAGCCTCAGAACTAGTTCAACAACCTTATGTATATTATTAAATTTACATCCTTAGCAAATATTACTTAATGTATATCAGTTGTTAGTTATTCTACAAAGATAATAGTGAGATGTGTGTGAATATCTCCTTGGTTGTTTCTTTATCGAATAGGTACATCCCTTATATGCAATTAAATTGCAGGAAAAAAAATATATTTTGCAAAAATTGCATGTGTGAGTTTTACTTCTATTCAGCGACATTAAATCATAACATAAATAATAACATAATGTTTTCTTTTGTCATGCTACCCTACTATGTCTAATGGGTCCTGCAAACAGAAAACACAAAGAAAGGCAATTGTCTCATTGTAATATTGGAAACAATTTAATATTTCATGTTTTAATTTGGTCTCGAAGTATGTACAAATTTTGCACTATACTCATTGCATTTAATCAGCGTCGGTTCAGTATTGTAACATTTTTGTACCTTACACACCTTGTGTTGCACTTTAAAGAGAAGGAACTGTAATTTTAAACAATTTTGTTGTATTAATTAATTCTAAATGCAAAACCCAACAAAAATGTAATTTTGTTTTCAAGTTGTTTATGGTATTTGATCAACACATGTGCATTGAGAATTGTCAATGCCTTATTTTATAAAAGAGTTACAATAGTAACTGCCTGTACTTTATCATATTTTACACATTTCTTTATTATGCATCCTATTAAAAGAGTATTTTCTGTATCAGTTTTTATTGTAATAATCCTAGATTTGAAATGTGTGACTAATAAATATCATTTTGTTCCCAATCATTTCTTTGTTTTAATAAAAATTAATTTCTGAATGATAGGTAATGTAATATAAATGCAACGCTTTTGTGTGGACGTTCCAAAGGCTGTTGCTCTCTCATATGCTCTCTCTTTCTGTCTAAGAAACTAAGAAATATCAACGCAAATGCTGGACGACTTTTGATGTTATTCAGTTTGTTTTCTTTGATGAAAGCGTTCACAATTGGTTGTTTTAAATCTATTCAAGTGTTAGTTCAGTCAAAGTAGATAAAAAAATGCCCTCTTATGCATTATACATTGATGCAAGTTATAGAAAACATTATTATCTAAAAGATTGGTTATATGCATTTTTCCATAAATTGAATCGTTTTTGAGATACGGCATGGTGAACATGAGATACAGCATGGTAGACCTCTTTCCATATAAGAAAGACAATCAAATTAGTATGTGAAAGCCGTGCGTACGAGACAGATTGTTTTATTGTGTTGGTGTTTATAATAATAAATAAAAAAGGATAATTTCTATTGCGCTATTTTCGTAAAAAATTTCACCTCAAGGGCGCTTTACACTAACATTGTTTAGTTCTACACTAGTATTTAATGGAGATGGTTTTACAAGGTGCGTTTTAAGTCTTTTTACTCCCTTTCTTTTAATTCGTAGCGTCTGCTTGCTTGACTGATGAAAAAACTTTGGATCGATTTTTAACCCTTTTCCCGTGATCCAATCAAGCTGAAACCTTGTAGGCAGACTCGTGGCGATAAAAATGATGTAACAAATTTTCATTAAAAAAAAAAATAATTATAGTATAATTTTGGATATTTCAAAATTTTTTATTAATATATTTTGTAGCGTCACCTGACTCGAACTCAACGCATAGGGTAAGAGTTAATAAACCTGTTTTAACTAGGAAATTAGAAAGGTATTATAATAAAAACTTTGTTTTTATGGGTTAGTTTTTTTAAACACTGTTCCGTAATACGGAGGGAAGAAAGTTCCAGGCCTTTGGGCCTGCCACTGCAAATGCCCGTTCACTAAACTCAGTCTTCTGGTAGTGGATGATCGGTTGTACAACCCTTCCTGCAGCGGAAGTAGTGATTGACTTCAGGATTTGGCGTCCACTATTTATGTCATCTGGGATGCAGAGCTCATGAAGATACAGAGGCGCCATATTATGTCACCTTGTATATTGACCAACACAACTTAAATTCGACTCTTTGAGGAAAACGAAGCCAATGTAAGTTCATGCATAAGGGATGTTATGTACGATGTTTAATTGTTTTGGTGTTTATACCTGTAAAAACCAACAAACGTAAACGAAACAATGTGCGTTGTATGCATAGCTTACACATACTAATTTGATTGTCTTTCTAATATGGAAGAGATCTAACAATGAATTAATTTACGGGATAATGCTCTATAAACAGCGGAGCAACACATATAATGCACTCTGTCATAGATTATGTATATAATACAAATAATAATATTGAATAGTCATTTGAAAAAATGTTTATTATTTTATTTTTTACTTTTAAATTAAAAAAAATAGAGATGCGAACACAGAATAAGCATTGCATCAATATTTGCTCAATGGGTCTCGAACCACCAACCACAGGATCACTAGGCGAGTCATAACCAGTACACCAACAAGCTACTTGAGCTGTAAAAATCTACATCACTTGGTTATTCCTAACAGGGTGATACCAAAAATAATTCTTTTACTGGGCTATAAAAATGAAATAATAAGCAGTAACTCTGTGGTGTAACATGTTTTTTTAATTTACGGTAAACTAATCTTTCTACAACACGCACATTGATTTATTTTGTCACTTCTATAGTTTTAAGAAGAGCACTCCCATTCATCATGAGGTGTAATTAATAAACCAGATTATCATTATTTAATTATAATTAATGATTATCCCTCTATGGACAAAATCCAGTCATCATTTTATGTGGGGTATAAAAGCAAAGGCATCAATATCCAAAAAAATTTAATGTTTTGAATGCAGTCACCGATGATCACTAATTAAAAATGTACTGAATTCTAGATTTTATGTATCTATCCCTTCCGAGATCATGTTTCCTATAAATTTATAGAATATGTTTTCTACGAAACCTCGAATTCTTTACATTATAAACTAGTAATCCTCGAGATGAATGCATTAATTTTTTTTGGATATTGCTGCCTTTGCTTTTATACTCCACAAATGAGAACTCTTTCGGTTCCTTTTAAAATGCTCAAGAGAAAAAAGAAACACGTTTGTAAAAGTTCATTTATTATTTTCTCAATACTTGTCAATTTCACGTGATAAATATGTAGTATAACATTTGTACATTGAGCTATTAAAAAACTAATAAATATACATTTTAAATCCCGTAACATTAATTAAAAATTTCACTCAGCAAAAACATCCTAATTGCAGATTATGCGGTAGAATCATCGAAAGATTCGAAGACTGAAAAGAAAATTACGTCTGGAAAGAAAAAAGCGTACACAAAGTAAAGCCGTCCGGCGCTTGAGGCAAATGTGCATGAATTACATAGACACAGTTCAGTGTCTTCATCACACATGCAAAAATACTTGTCAACGTATGCGTACACAATTTTTAACACGTATATATGCAAGTACCACCATATATATATACCACATATACATACTGATATCATAAAACATTATTTTATGTACATTTTATGACATTCCAAATGTTACTTTTATTAAAAATCAATGAGACTGCATTTTTGTGATCAAAAACATGATAGAGATAGGTAGATTCATAGAAAAACGGAAATATATTTTTTCCAAATATTTTCATTCATTTTTCAGAATTTATTTCAGTTAGAAATCATCCAGTGGTTAAAATTGACTTTCATTATAGTGACTAAAGTAATACATAATATTTAGTGATGGGATAAACCGTGATTGGGAAAAATATGATTTAACAATTAGAGGTTAGGTTCTGGTATACTAGTAATTGCTCGCCAAATTACAAATATTCTGAAAGTATTCTTGATTGCTGTTGAATAACATTGCACACTTTGTCAATTTTGACGTTTGACAGATGACTTAACACATCTGATAAAAACTTAATGCATCTTACTAATATAAAAACCTTGTTATCCTGAGAATAAGGGGGAATTAGAATTGCCTATATTGTTACAATTCAATAACAGTCATACATCACGGTTTATCTTATAATTCCTTAGAATGTACAACAGTATGATTGAATACAACAGTGAAATTGTACACGAATTTAGATAAAAATAGCACCAAATATTTTTATGCATTTTTTCCACATCACAAGGGTTTTATTATTCCTATTATCACCTACAATGCTCCCTCTAATCTTTGGGTCGGTGTGTGCACAAAAAAGCACAATTTTAAAGTATCGGGAGAGAAATGAAGAAAAACGTTACCTTACCAAAATTTTTATTTCTTTGAGTTTGTATATCGCAATAACACAATACCTCGCATACCGCACTTTTGTCAAAATCAAGTTTTTTTTGTATTTGTCTTTAAATTGTGTGAATATATATCCTGGTAAAAACTTGAAGCTTAAAAGTAATTATTTGTATCTCTAATTTCAATAAAACGATTCCTATTTATCCTATTTTGTATCGAATAATACACAGTTCTCTGTAAAAGTTGTATTAAGTGGCTTACGAGGTATTGTTTTATAATGATTGATACATATGTATAAAGTATTAATAATAAAATAGAAAGGTTGATATTGATCCTATTTAGAATGTACCAAAGAATCGCAGAAAACGAGATAAACGCATCTGCCAAATCAGTTTTAAGGTATTGCTTGCCCAATGTAAATTGGCGTGCGGCGACTTTGGAACTAAAACCCGCCCAACCCGCACCCGGCGGTAACCCCTTGCCCCGTCATTCAGTTCATTCTCGTATTTGAGCGCGAGCTGTGACATCTCGATTTCCAATATACACTGAATTATTACGTCCAAAACATCCAATCCAGGATAGTGCAAGAACAATTGCCAATGAAGTATTAAAGTTTTGCAAAGCTGAAAAAGCAAATAATGGACCGATATTACCTTGACAGGTTGACAGATAGAGCGGCCGCCATTACTGATCTGTTGCCTGACCAAATTTCTATTAAAGGCTTTGACACCGATCACCGGACATTCTGTACATTATGTATTGTGTAATAAATTTACCCAATGTATTGTGTAATAAATAAAACCCTGGAAACTTCTGTTATGCGACAGGAACGTCCTCCCTCTTACACCAATTTATACTGGTACGTCTATAGCACTTGCGTATCACGTGTATTTGAATATAGGATTGTGAAGACATTTTGACACATGGGTTGATATTTAAATTCAAAGCAGTCAATTATTATTTTCTGTTAATACACATTAGAGGGAACATTGGACATACATATTTCATTGAATCCATCTAAGTCTCATCATCCAGCCATCAAGGCGGGAACAAGATAAAAATTAAATATAATTCTCAAAGTGAAATATGCATATGAATAAATCAATTGTTGTTCTTACATAACGTTTCACTGTAATGTACACATGATCTAATACCCAGGATTTTACAATGTACAATAATAAACAATTATTTTAAACAATACTTTTATATGCATGTTCTGAGAACACAATTACTGGATTATACGTACAAGATAAATTATAAAAGTCTCACAGAAACAAAGCTATTTATATGGGAAACGTGTATGTATAGGGTGGACATAGGACTTATATGACCTGTAAGAGCTATTTTTAGGCATATTAATTAAGACATAATTCAGGAGAATATCATATGCAGGGTGTCTCATAGCTAGTAGCCAAAACTCTACAGGCGGATTCCTGCCTTGATAATGAGTCACACAAGCAGAATAAAATGATAAAAATCTTGCAAAAATTGAAAATTGATTTTTTTACAAGGTTTTCATTATTTAATTTTAGTTATAATTGAAGATAATTAATTTTTCATAATCAATATATAAGTTACTGTAATGATAATTCAATTTCTTGCAAAAAATAAGTCAGAAATATTGAAAAAAAAATTCAAACTTTGATGTTGCATATCTCTATACTATTGATATTAATGATCATGGTTGCAAGGGCATGCAGTAGGAACATAACTATTGATATTAATGATCATGGTTGCTTGAATATTTTCGACTCATTATCAAGGCAGGAATCCACCTGTAAAGTTTTTGCTACTAGCTATGAGACACCCTGTACATACATTAAAAAGAATATTGCTTAATATTCCACTTTAAAATAATATATATAGATGTCACTACCAGCGGTGAAACCTATATATACTATGTCATGGGAAGGACCATAGTCTCTTCAAATATTTGAAAAAATACAGATAATGGAATATATATACAACTTTTTTTAAATTTGATAATGTGTGGATATTACGGTGGATTAGTGAATGTTGCATTGTGTAATCATTTGAGCCAGCTCATGCAGGCCATAAGCCCTGTGGCCACCCTGTAAAGACTTCCATACACGTTTCCCATATAAATAGCTTCATCTCTGTGGTCTTCATCTTAATTAATAATTATTTTCAAATTTGAATAAGCTTTAATTAAAAATGTTTCATTTATATTACAATGTCCGAGTACCAAATATGGCATGGACAACTTTTTAATATGATTTGTCATTGTGACCCTTGTTATTTCATACATCTCTGCATGTATTATCTATCTTGTATTTTATAATACACTTTCTGTAAATATAATACAAGATGGTTAATTCCAAATCCAGGGAACTAAAATAATAAATTAGAATTGCAATGCAATCTAATTATTAAAAAAATCATGAACAAATAACCATAAGTGAGACAATATGTAGACACCATAAATTATGAAAATAACAGTATGCAATGCATTTCGCTAATAGTACATAGGGACCCTATGAAGAGTACAAGTAGGTACTTAATTAATTAGGTAATATATTGTCAATAGTCAT
The DNA here is from genome assembly GCA_016648135.1 of Agrypnia vestita. NCBI lineage: Eukaryota > Metazoa > Arthropoda > Insecta > Trichoptera > Phryganeidae > Agrypnia > Agrypnia vestita. The sequence continues at coordinate 32,132 of JADDOH010013846.1, forward strand.
AATTGCCGTTGCATGTCTGTCTCTGACGCTACACTTTTAACTAATGCTGATAGATGGCGCTCTTAGCATTCTTTGAGTAAACTTTTTAGTACTTCTTCATAGCAAACTTTTTAGCAATTTAGTATAAAACCAGTATCTCAGCACAACTTACCACAGTAAAAAGAACCATCATTTTTGATGGGTTATCGCTAGTATATTATAATAATTATACATTATGAATTATGACGACAATTAAAAGGAAAGTAATAACATCACCTTACGACTATAAAATGTTACAGTAATAGCGGCGTTGTTATAGTCCATTGACAGGGGCGTGCAGTAGGAACATTGAAGCATGTCTTTTACATAACAATAATTAGAAAAAAAAATGAAAATAAAACATGTATCTAGTAATATTCTAATCATAATTATTAGCATATTATCTATATTTTAATCATAGCATTCTGTTAGATAGTTTTTTAATTTCTATTTTTTTTTCCAAAATATATGTTTAATTAAAAGTCATGCTTCAATGTACTCACTAAGACTCGGTTGCGCCAGCAGAAGTAAATTTGGTTCGAGTAACATTGACCCGAGTGACTTTTTTTACCCTCTGCTGAGAGTAAACTCGATTTCGGGTTGCACAAACGTCTTTTTTACCACTGTCAAACCAATAATAAGGCTAATAGGGTGCCAAGCGGAATAAACCTCAAATACCGCATTTGTCTACGGAATTTAATTTATTTTAGTTTTTCACCACTGGCAATACGTACTTTTGCGGTTCAAAACCAGTTCAAACAAACGAATTTATTCTATGAAACAAACCAAAAAAACGTCAAACCATTGCTAAAATAAAGCGAAATTAAAAGATTCATTTTAATGTTTACAAATTTCAATACGAAAATGACAGCGACAAGATTCAAATGACAGGTACCTATATGGATAAATGTCACATTTTCAAATCAGCTGTGAGAGGACGGCCATTTTTTTTTACCAACGTTTTTACCTTTACCCACCTATCTTGGAGAGTAAAAAAATTTAGTCATGTATGTACTTCGGCGAGTTAAATATTTTTACCATAAATGGCGCAACCCGTTTTAGTAAAAAAAAGTTACTCGAGTAACTTTTTTTACCTTTAACGCAACCGGGCCTAAACGCGCTTGTCTGTTGAAATACTAAACAAATTTGTAAAAAATTACAATTCTAGTATGTTAAGGCCCCAGCAATGATATCCTTATTTTAAATTTAACCCTTTCAAGAGGTAAGTTTTAAGCATTTAGAATTCTTGATGCTTTGTTTTAATAGTCACCATTGTTTTAGGTGACTGTTATTGAAATTTATATGCCCAGCGGTCGATAATAGCATATTTTGAATTCAGATTACACCAATTTCCATATATTGCAATCTGAAATACAGATATCAAACTACGTTAACAACGAATTGCACACTAAGTCGTGACAAATGTTATTAATTAACACATTTATTTGGCAAGCTTTACAAGTTACTATTGAATAAGTTTCATTTTTATTTGCTGGCAAATTTGTACTCGGTTAATGCAGGCTGGATATTAATAACAGTGCACATATTTACTTGCCAGACTCGAAACAATCGCAAGTAAAAATAAGGTGATTTTGTGAAGAAGAACTCGTCAATTGTTTTTTTATGGCTGTCCAAACATATTATTTTGTAATTATGAAATTCAAAAATTACAATACAATCTCTTCTGGTTCTTTAATACACGACATGCCCAGCAACCCTACACTACTTAAAAGCAACTCTGAAAAGACTCAGTTCTATGATTGTAGTTTGTTTAGTAACTATATATTAATTACGCTAACCAATGTCGCCTGTCTCCGGATAATTTCTGTTGCCAGTTAAACAAAAACAAATGGCGAAATCGTATAAAGTAGCAAGAAGTATGGATTGTTTTAAAATACATGCAGATAATATTTAATGTGTAGAAATATTTTACACGTAAAATAAAAATGGTCACTTATAAAAATAATGTACTCAATATTTATACACGTTTATTAATTTTTGATATACATATTTGAAACACAAATATGTATATCAAAAATTAATAACCCAGCTGTCACTGCTGTCGGTTCGTCTTATCTATGGTTCGGCCCAGGCCTTTCGTCACCATTTTGGAGTGATGACAGCTATTTACGTTTTCTCTTTAAACTATTTATCGCTTTAAAAAGCTACTTTTAGTTAGAAAAATGTTATATCATAGTGAATTAAATGAATCTAGATGTGGATTTTAGATTACGGAGCAGTACATAATTATGTATGATATTTAACTGTCATATTAGTGTCTTTCAGGTTAGAATTTCATGTTTCGGAAGTGATAATTTATATTTTCCAGAATATTAATAATAGAGAACATACAGAATGTTAAATTTAATGCAAGAATATCTTGATAAATATGAAAAAAATTGTTCAGAATTTGGAATGGATCACGTTTTTTAATATGATGGCAAAGAGTGTTAATTCGACAATTGACAAAGCATGTTCAAAATATTCATTTTAAAACTCCGCTCTGACTTATTAATCGGTTAGAAATACTGAATAAATACTTTGTCTTAATTATATCTAAACTACCCGTAATTAGAAGTGGAAATTTACCAGATACAATTGGACGCGAAGCGGCTGACATAGGCATAGGTAAACAATTGTGTTTGCTGCACAGCGAACACAATTAGCGCGAAGCGGCCACAATAGCCGTGCACAGGGCCTAGCGACAGGTAGCGACAGCCGATTGCCTTCCTGCTAGTTCTTTTTATGTTGACTAAACAAAGATGTACATACTTAAATAGTTACTGTCTACATGTGTAAACAACGCCATTGTAAAATCACACACACAAGTTTTGGAAAATGTATAACGGCCGGCCGCACTTTGGATACGAATTATTACGTACGTATTCGGACGACTACTTTCGTACGTATTGGAGCGCGCACATTGATTGCGTCTTGTGTTGTCACGATCAGTTACTTTGCGCATTTCTCCAATGACGTTTGTGCCAAATGAATAATCTGTATCTTATGGAAAACTCTATTATGGTAGGCTTAAATAATCACAAATTTCACGACTATCTATCTAATAGATTTACAAATACAAATGAGAATTGAAGTGTAACGAGAGCTCATAACGTGGGAGAAATATTTAAAAGTTTTTTTGTTCGAAGTACATAATTATACCTCACCTTCATTAAACCAAATTATTTAACTTACAGGTATTTTTTTAGTTCTTTAGAGATTCTCCGCCACGATCTGCGCTGATGGTCACGTAGTTGAATCACTTTGGTCCCACAAACATTTGCGGTCATGTGTCAAACTGACAAAATTTTCAATATCCATCGTACGAAATCGCAAAAATTTCCGAATAAATCGGGATGGTGTTGGACGTCGCATCTATACTGCGTACACGCACTACTAAATCGTGTACAGTATGTGATGTTCAGACCTACTTCGAAGGAATGTACTTGCGTATTCGTACGTATACGTCCTACCAATTTCGTACGAAAACGCATCCAGTGTGCGGCCGGCGTAATGTTATTCAAACGGTGTATTTACTTTCAATAAAGCCAGTGTAAACTGTTTAAATACTACTATGTGAGGCGGGTGACTATGCTTTAGCTGTTGGTTAGCGCGTATTTCCTTGCATTAATTTAGACTAAAAATACTAGTGTCAACGATAAGATATCAGAGCAGGTCGTTATAGGGAATTTTGAAAGAACACAAAGATAGGAATGGATGAGTGCTCAGATTACCTGGTAGTCTCATTGGAAAAAGTTATATATCCCAACTCGGGACATGGATGAAATGAAAGGCTGAATGGGTTATGTAATTCCCTAATATATTCTCCGATATATATATACATATATATATATATATATATTTCGACCGCCCTAAACAAGACCCTGTGTTGTCTGCACGCCAGCTAAATGAAGGGAGAGCGCTTGTGCTCACTCTTTTTATAGCAGTGCCACCTACTGCTCCTGTAAAGGTGGCCTACCTGAACACACCACAGAGAACCACATCAAGCCTAACAATTAGACTTTTGGATTTAATCACAAAGAAGTAACGACCTGGTCTCGGCTTGGCCAAAGGAAGAATTGCGGGCAGATCCACAACTTTCGACACAATCGTAATACAACTTCTTGGTGGAAGTCAATGATTAGATTCTCCATATACCAAGTTACAACGGAAGATTGTAACTGGATAAATCAATCATTAAAATAGGTCTAGCTGCTTGACATGATGTCCAAATCGCTGCTGCTCGCAAGAGTGGAGAGGCGGTTGGAACTACAAATGTGACTACCTGAATATGGATACTGAAAATTCGGTGTTAATCTGTGTATTATCGGTAATAATAATTAAGTTGAATGATAAAGTTACATACTAAAATTATTATAACTATAGCTAGACCGCATTAAAAAAAATAGGTGTGTTGTTAAGATGCAAAAAATTAACAAAAAATAAGTTTTTCTAGTAAGTAACCTTTTTTAAACTAAAAATATATATTTATTTGGAATATCATTATTGAGGCTTGCAATGCGGGCTTGCCAGGCAACTTTCCCCCGCTTTCTTGTTACCGGACAAAGCTAGGGAATGGTATTTTGATTGTGGTCGACCTATAAAGAGAAATAAGAATGTGAAAGTATGGATAATGAGTATAGGATAATCTCTTTCTTCGATGACTTCCCAAGGATTCAGTTATTAAAATTAATTTAACCTACGTTTAAGTGAGAGTTGATGTCAATTTTAAACTGAAACATCATAGCAAAGATAGCAATATCCAATTATGTTAATAGCAAAAGCAGCAATATCCACTATTCGGTAGCAAACACAGTAATATCCATATTTAAAAGTTAAATATTTATTTATCTTTACATTTATAAATCTTCTGTACGTGTGTACGTCACTGAACTCCTAAACGGCTGGGCCGATTTTAATTAAATTTTTTGTGAGCATTCGAGTGGATAGTTTAGATTCACAACTGGACCCGGTAGGTGGCGCTGCAGTCGGGTTCTAGGATTTATGCCACCCAAACGAAAAGCCAACGTTCGGGCAGGACAAGGTCTGTCGGGTCCGCTAGTACACATATATAAAAGGAAAACTTAGGTGGGGATTGTTTTAAACTTTTTTTCCTCACAAAACACTTCAGTGGGATATCGCTGACTTTGCTTTTATACCCTCATAAAGTTCATACCCCGAGTTACATTATCCTTGCTGATCGCATCCATAACCTAACTTTGGAGTATTACTGTATAATATTTTATTCAATCTTGGAACAAAATTGGGTGATTTTACAGTGCTCAATCAGTGATTAAAACATAGTAATTTTATATTTGTGTAGTATTAATGGTACTAAAATATTTTAATTTAACTAACATGTGTACGGTATGCTATGCATCATAAAGATGAAATGAAAAGTAATTCTGAGTTTAAGTAGATGGTGTGTTTGGTATTTTATGATGTATTTCTGGATACAGCTTCAAATTCTTCTTGAACTCCTCCACATTTATGATGAATTCTAAAGGCTTGTCGGCGCCTTTGCACTCCAAGAACTTCAGCAGATGCTTTTCATCTTGGTGGACGGTAGGCAGATCGTCGGCCTCTGCATTTGACGTGTCCTCTTTCTTATTACCTACAATCTGTTGAAAACAAATTATGTTTTAGACAAGAGACAATTAAAAAAAAAAACTGAATTTAGTGACTACTTGTTAGAAAGCACCAAATGATTCTTAAATAAAATATGTATTAGTATTCTTTATTTTATTACACCTGAAACACCAGAAGTATATATCTTTCTATTTAAGAAAGACAATCAAATTAGTAGTATCATTGAAAGATTTGGCAGATACTTCGTGGTGCAACATTATAATTTAAAATATACTTTACTTTGTAATACACACACTGTGTGTGTGTATTACAAAGTAAAACATATTTCAAATTAGTAGTGTTTATAAACACCAACACAATGAAACAATGTGCATCGTACGAACAGCTTACACATAATTCAATTGTCTTTCTTAAATGGAAAGATGCCTACATGTAGACATTTTTGATTTCTATTTTGGATAAATATTAATATTTTACATTTTCTACTGATATGAATCATTAAAATAATAGTTGATTTGTATATAAGTGAATATATCTATCAATTATTGCGTAAAAGTGCTAAAAATTAGAGAAAATCATTGGTCATCACGAACGCAAGCGTAAGACGTCTGACCCGGCTAGCTGTCATGCCGCTGCTAAAGAGCGAAGATCGTCAATCCGCCGAATCCTGCACACAACACACTGCACTCCGCGCACCTTTCCCGCTTGCGGTACATACACGTATTGATAAATTAATGTCAATTTCGTCGAGAAAACATTTTTTGTTGTGTCTGTTAAATATTTATAAATTGTTATTATTTATTGAATACATGAATATATTATGGAGGAATGCCTAAAATATGAACTTATTAAGTATATTTACAGAGTACATAATTAGAGGCAATGCCAACTCAGTTTACGGCACAGGAGAAGAAAGGTTGACCGCGAGGTGCTCATCTTAGCAACAAACAATCGCCCATCATTGATAATGTGTAATACGGTGAACATGCTCGCATCAGCGATACCAGCTCTGATGTTGGAACTTGAGAAAGGATCTGATACATCAGTCACATGAGACGAGGCACGAGGAAATATAAGTAAATTAGTCAGTCGTACACACCTGTAATGACAGTTTTTTAAAGTTTGTTTTGCTCCCTGACAAAGAGTGCTGTTCGAACCATGATTGGACATCCTCAATGGTTATTTCTTTCAAGCATTTAATCTGAAAAAAATATACATTGGTACACATTTTGTATTTAATTTAATTATAAGGTGTGAGAATTACATACGTGAATAGCTACTCGCTTGCCCCGCATTTTAACACCATAGTCAAAATTTCCCCGGAACAAATGATTCGCTGCCCAACGCTTCATTACCAAGAATTTATCGTAATTACATTATTTTTTATGTAAGTGTACAAAGATGATAATTGTTTGTCATTCATAAATAAACAGCATGAATTTTTTATTGTTTTATTTTTACCATTATCGATTTTTTTTAACCCCCCCTGGGCCGCCGACGCATATATCCGACAGGCACAAAATAATTTATTTATCGACGGCCGCGTATCGAATTTGAAAAACGTAATTTTTTCCCAATAGAGAAATCCTGTTGTGACCTGTCGTTCCATTTTCAACTCAAAAACATCACCGATTATATTTTAAATCAACAATCAAAACGGAAGTTTTTCTGCCGTCAAAATCGTATAGAGAAGTTGTAGATGTCGCCCCGATCGCGTGTTGTGCAATCGAAATTCAAATATTCCATCGTCAAGGTCACGCGCAATGTGCGCGGGAAATACGATTTATTTTTTTCGATTTTCGATTTATTTGTACACGTATATACAAATATATACGATATGTTTTGCGATATTTGTCAGTTTTTGTTGGTTTATGATTCAATTGAATACTAATAGTGATTTATTAACAAAAATACACGCAATTTTGTTGCGTTTATTTGAAATATGTGTGTGTGTGAAAGTGTATCATATTTATGTGTTATGAGTGCGATGTCCCGTCGTGTGCCGTGCCGTGCAACAAAATATATCACACAGAAGAAGATTATTATTATTAATAGTAGTGTTGTCTCTAATAAACAAATAAAAAAATTATTATTATTTTTCAGAAAATGTTGCGCTGGCAACATTATGGAAATTCAAAAAAAGATTATTTTTTTTACTTAAATGATAAAAAAATCATTGCGTTTCGACACTTACGATAAAATAATATGAATGTGTGTGTTTTTTTTTAAATATACGCATGTTTTCATGGTTTTTTCGTAAAAAGAAAAATCACAAAAAATTCCGAAAATTTACGGCCCACAACAAGTTAAAAATCATTTAAATATGTAGATAATATTAATACATTTTCAGACATGACCGCTTTAAGAGATCTCCTTGAAAATCCACTATTCTGAACCGGGGCAAAAAAGTGATTGATATTTCATTTTTACATAAGCAACACATTTTTAATAATATTTTAATCATTTTTTTTTAAATTAAAAATTTCAAACATAACGAAATTCCAATCTTAATGTGTGTATTGAATATAATTCATAACAATATACATATGTGTAATCGTCCTATTGATACAGGTTGGGTCTGGTGATAATACTTGTAATAAACATGTTTCTTAATTTTTTTTAAATATTTCGTTAATGTTATATTCCACACACTGGCAATTTCAGAGTACATACTTATCGGATAAGTTTTGCATCCGGTTTAATGGAGAATTAAAATAAGCCACCATCACAGTATTGTTGCGATAATGAGGTAACACATTCCTAGTATATTTGGATGGAATATGGAAGTTGATTTGATTCAGTAAGTCATTATCAGGGGTTATCAGTTTTATTGTTTATATTTAAAAGTTTAGAAATATACTTAATCATGATTGAAATGATTATTCTTACGCTAAACAAAATAAGGAATCATAATTGAATTGCTCTCATGGTAGATCAAACGTAATAATTTCGTTGTCTGTCTGTATATCTGTCTGTAATTATGATTGTACTCTTAGTACAGTTAGCTAAAGTAATTATAATTATAATTGTACTTTTAGTACAGTTAGTTAAAATAATTGCATATACGGGTGTTAATAACATAAATATACCTCCTCCGTTAGTCGATCAAAAGAGTACTCCATGGAATTGATTTCCCCCCAATTCCGGAGCACCTCGTCCTTTAGCTCCACGTCCACGCAGCGCTTCAGCTTGATCAGCGCTTGCCTGGTCTGCTGGAACATTTTCTTTGACAGTGCTTTCACGTCACCGCCAAAGGATTCAAGGAAACTCTCTATCCTCTCGTCTACATGGTCAACACTGGCAAATTAAATAATCTAACATGATTAAAAACATAATTAGTACACATAAAAAGATTTCAAGCTCCCTGGAAACACCGAAAGGAAGGGAGGGATCCTGGTTTGGAATTTTTCAATATATCCCGGATAACACGGTTATACCCTCAACTGTTAAAGATACTGCAATAGTATCATTTTTATATTTTAAATGATAATTTTGTCATCAGATAATAGTAGTAAAAATATTTTCTTCTAGATAACTTTACCTGTACCACAGCCCACCAGAATATATATACATGAACTAAATTCAATTTCTTGGTAAACAGTCAGGCACCACGGATAGTTCCAAAACGTTTAACATGTTTCAAAAGATTACTACGAGCTTCTAAATTTTTAAACATTTATGGAAAGATCAAACTCTATACTCTTAAAAAGTATAATGTCTTAGTAAACAAGTCACGCTTTATCACAAAAAAATGCTTTTACTCGAAGAGGCTCGGTTTGAACAAAGTTTAAAAAAAAAGATTGTCCATATTGTTGGCTTCCGAGCATCTGTTGGGAAAAAGGTGTCAAATTTGGAGCTCATTCTCGTCTCATCTGGAGGACGAAGACTGCGGCAGGTAAGACGAGCTTCCTGCTCCTTTCCATCTCGTATATAGTCCACAATAATCATTTCCATTTACCGTCCATCTCCCTTCCTTTATTTTCATCAAATTCACCCGATCCTATCGGATTCATTTTTGCTCCGACAAGTCAGTCACGTGGTAAACCCGGCTTGTTGGACCCAATATACAGATTTTGGTCACATTTTTATTCCACCAGGAATACCATGTGGCTTGAAAAATTAACTAATACAAAAACTGACCCACTGAAGAATAATTCCGAAAAAACAACTATTTTTCACAAAAGCTGATATTAATTTGACTTTTCACATTCACAGTGATTTTTAAATCCGTCTTATTTTTACGCGCTAAATAAGACTACATATTAAACCTATCACAAACAATGGAATTACTGACAGAATGTGATGGAAATTAACTTCTACTGGTTCCTGGTTAATCGAAATATGTATTGGGTGAGTTCTATGATACATGTGTAGTGAGATGATTCATGCAGACTCACTACGATTTTGGTGTCGTGCATACTTAACCCAATTCAGCGTTGCGATAATGTCTTATTGACAGAAATAAATTATGTATTTGGGTCAAGCAGTGTTGTGTTGCCATGATAATACTGCTGAGTCGAGTCAAACGAGTAGAACGATAGATTAAGGACACGATATTGCAGCAGAACATGCAGAAGGTAATGCAGCATAAGCAACCTCGCGTAACTGACACAGAAGGGGTATATATATATATATATATGAAGGATTATTTTCTAGGATAAACCGCGTATTGTAGTCTTGAGAAAGACTGTTATATTGTACCTAACGTTTCGGACAGATAGCACTGGCCATTTTCAAAGAGATTTTTGCGCCTTGTATTTCGAGTTCTGTTTTGAATTGATAGCAAGCACACCCGTTCACTCCAGAAGTCGAGATCCAAGTGAAGCCTAATGCGAGGCTAATTGCTGAATTTACTTTGTGACCTGGTAATTCTTCTATTATTGTTGGAAATTCATATATATATATATATATATATATATGAGCTGGAATACAACAGATTAGGTCACATCATCATCAAGTCTCCACAGCAGACCGATTGCCGCGCTCGCTACGCTCTAGTCTCGTACGGACCTCCCGCATGGCGGGAGGTCTTACGAGACTTACGTAAGACTTACGCTTAGGCAACTTACGCTTTAATTTTACTTGTGCATCTTCACTTGTTACTGGAGCTCATCCCTGTTAAGAACTAAAGAATAAATCGCGACAGAAATAAACAAAAACGTCTTTCATTACTGCCACCTCACCACTCTTTTTCCCTAAACATACGATGATAAATTATTAGACAATAGGTACATACCTGAATTTTTCGACTTGTGTATTGACAGTAACGGAATAACCCAGGACCCCGAATGTGTACCTCAGCAGACAGAAAACGCTGTAACCCAACTGTTCCTTGGTGCGAAGAGTGTCAAACAAGGGTTCCTCCATGAGCATCATGATCAACTCGATAATACAAGATTCCTTGAGTGTATAAATTCCACTCTGATAATAATTAGTGATGTTGCTATTGCCGTTGGTCTCATTCAAAGATTGGATCCGGCAATATTTGGATCCCTCCGGTATCTCATACACCCTCACGGTGGGCCTGTGTTCCTCGGTGAGTGGCCTCCACTTGAGGTTGTTCTTGACAATATCGGCGATAGCCAGAGCGTCCTCTTTCAGAAGGTTTCCCTGAACCAGCATCTGCACGTGCAATTGTTCGATAAACTGTTCACCGACCGTCTTTGCGTCTTCGTAAGTGACGTTCTGCAGCACTCTGAGCTTTTGTACGTGAGTAAAGTGTTTCTCGAGAATCAGGGAAAAGCGAACATCCCTAGAAGACAAAAAGACAAATGTTTTAACCGTGGTGAAAAATTTTCATAGCAGTAGTTTACCACAGCGCAAAAGACAGTATGAAGTGTTTACACCACCCTGGGAGCCAAAAATTTAGGTAGAAATGGGGAGATTTTATCCAAGAACGTGACTAATTACAATATACACAATAAATAGCCAATTAAAAAAAAAAATTAACATGACATGTCATGTGGAGAGCTTCCCCAAAGTTATTGAGAAATTAAACATCTACAATGTAGATTACGAATTTTTATACATATATGATAAAGCATTAGTCAATAGCAATCATTTAACCTTCCAGCGGGCGCGCGGCCGTAAAATTTACGACTATTGCACCTTGATATTTGGAAATTTCCGTTAAATAAATTAAATAAATAAATAAATTTAAATAAATAAATAACACGCGCCTTAAAATGTAAGTATATTAAATAAACTACTTTTTTCTATTTATTTTTCATTTATATTATTTTCTTTTTTATATGTATTTTTATTTTATTTAAGACGTGTTTCATTATGGAGATGATGAGACAAGATGATGGAACCTACTTTCCCTCGAGTGACAGTGAGTTTTCGGAAGAAGAAATCCTTTACTTGCAAAAAACATTCTGCAGTTGAGGTGGTTTGCAACAATTGTAAGAATGAGAATTAATACATAATAAATATAGATTCTAAGAATGTTCTTAGGTTTTCACGGCCACTCAGAATCTTCTGGTTTGTGTCTTCTGGGATATTATGCCGTGTTATTACAAGACATTTCAGGGCTGATGGATATGATGTAATAACATGGCATAATACCCCAGAAGACATAAACCAGAAAATATTGATTCTGATTAATAGGTCTTAAAATTTTTTTTTTTTAAATATAAACATTTTTTTTTTATATTAACACCTAATATATTTATCACAGTGATATATCTAATGTTAACCCAGGAGCAGTGGCATCTCCAGGACCTTCGTTTTTTTTTATTTATTTATTTATTTATTTAGAGTGCTGTTTCGTTTTTTGTTTAATTAATTCAAATATATTTTTTTAAAGTACTTTATAATGTAATTTATAATGTTTCATAACCTTACAGCAATTCCCTATCATTTATATAAAGAAAACAACGTTTACACGGGGAAAACTTGATGACGTAAATTTACGGCACGCGCCAGCTCAAAGAAAATTAATCAGCGCGCCCGCTGGAAGGTTAAAAAAAAAATTAATTGCTCCCAATTTTACATAAAACGGTTATTTCCAAATCGGATACGCTACATTGTAGATATTTCATTTCTTAATATTTCATTACGTAATCTTCTTTTCTGTCTCCAATAACTGTGCACTGGGGAAAGCTGCATCTCAGTCACAGAGGAGCTAAACAGGAGTAGACATGATGCGGTAACTTTTTTTTAATTTTCCAATAAAATACTAGTTTACTATGTACTTTAATTGCGTCAATAAAAAAAAATTATCACCTTGTTGTAAAAAATTAAATACAATTAAATTTTGATCATAAGGCTTGTGAACACTCAAACGATTTCTATACATGCTTTCCCATATATATATATACGGCTGTATTCTGAAAATACCGCTTTGAGAGGGGAGGGAGGGGATGGAAGAAATGGGGAATGTAGTCATGACATAAAGGATCCTTAAACCTGTCGACAACAGGTCGTAAGCCCTCTGGTTTCCATTTCTTCCCTACTCCACACGGCGGGCCCGGATTCGGAGACTTTCCAGTCCCTATCCAGTTAGACCGTGGAGGCTAATCCTTACATGTTCTATTTTTATTTACATATTGCTATTCTGTATCTTGACAGTTATTGTATAACATTATAATGCCATCAATTTTGACATTGTATGTTTGACAGGTTTGAAATTAATGAATTCAATCAATCAGAAAGCTCTAAAACGTAAACAAGTCTAAAACGTTTACGTTTTAGAGCTTTCCGATTGATTGAATTCATTATTTCAAAACTGTCAAAGTTAAAAAGTCCAAATTGATGGCATTTCAGTGTTATACAATTACTGTCAAGATACAGAAATAGCATTATTGCTATTTTCAAAATACGGCTGGTTAAAAGCTATGTCTCTGTGAGACACCTATATTTTATCTTGATTGATGATTGTCCATCTATGGATAAAATCCAGTAATTGTGTTCTTAGAACATACGTATAACTAAATATATATTCAAAGATTTGGAGATGAGAACCAATGTTACAATTCCAGAAATTTGAATGCATGTAAAAAAAAAAAAAAGAACACTCACTTAACCAATTTTGTCGGCTTCAAGATGTGGTTGTGGTAGGCTTTCGCCTGGACATCAACGATGGCGTTGAACAGCTCCTCCGACAGACTGGCGGTGTAATCTTTCATCGTTTTGGTGATCACGTCCACGAGGATGGGCAGCTTTTGGCTGAAGCCGTTCAGCTTCAGCATGAGCCCCTTGTCCACCGTGTAGAGACTGTGGGACAGGCCGGCCATGTCGGCTGCGTACAGTTTCTCGGTCAACATCTGCTTCATCACGTTGCACCATATGTCCAGCAAACAAGAACTGCGAAAAATACATTGTTGACAATTTTTTTAACACATTTGATGACAGGTGGTAACAGAGGGGTACAAAACTAATGGCAGCGATATCTAAAAATTTAAAAAAAAGTTTTGAATGCAGTCACCGATGATTACTAATTTAGAATGTACTGATTTTGAGATTTTATAGGAAATATAGCTCCGTCACTTCCAAAATTATGTTTTCTAATCACTATTAAAAGCAAAAGGAGCGATATCCACTTGAACCAATCAACTCCCAAGGATTTATCACGTGACAAAATGGTCGCTTAGTACTAAACTGAGAGTTGATGTCGATTTTAGACTGAAACTTCGTAGCAAAGTAAGCGATATCCAAATATGTAATAGCAAAAGCAGCAATATCCACTATTTGGTAGCAAACTTCATACATATTTAAAAGTTGAACAATTATTTATACACATATATAAAAGAAAAACTGAGTTGGAGATTGTTTTTAAAAACTTAAAAACTTATTTCCAATATGATGTAAATTTTTTAGATTCCAGCTAAATTTCCTTGAGCAGTGACGGGTTTTTTGTATTTATCTCGGAAACACCCCAGTGGGATATCGCTGCCTTTGCTTTTTTACCCCTCTTTTTAAATATTGAATAATAGATTTTAATGGCCAATGCCAAAAAGTGGCTGCTAAAACAAGGTGTCCTGGCTTTGCCTTGTACATTTAGAGGGTCTCACCACCTTGAGGCATCAAAAAATACATTCAAATTCTATTTGACGTATCTTACATAGTTACACAAAAAATTGGCATACATCAGGTAATATTGTTCATTAACAAATTATTTTGTAAACTAGCTGTAACGTGCCAAAAATGACTGTACTTTTACATGCCGGTTCCTGAAGAATGAGTTTTTATAAAAAAAAAAACCTTTGCTACATCGTAGATTACGTAATTATTAAGATGTGTGCAAAAAAAAAAATCGGCCTTATAGTTATGATTACGTATTTTCTTCACCAGTCTGAGAAAGGGAGTTCTGAAAAAAATGCAAAAGAATAATGAATTTTTTTTTTAATTTGTCTACCACGCAGGCGCGTGCAGTGATAACTTTGAAGCATGACTTGTATGTAAACGTATTGGGGAAAAAATATTGAAATTAAATATTAATCTGACAGAATATTATGATATATTTAAATCTGATTGATATTGTAATTATTGTGATGGGAATATTACGAGATACATCCTTTATTTAGAATTTATTTCGAAATGTGTGTAATATGCATAGAAAAAAGTCATGTTTCAATGTTCTCACTGCATGTCCCTGCTACCACACTAGTTTTTAAATTGCTATAAGCCAATTTGTGGAATATGATTGAGTATTGATGATTCTTAGCACTTCAAGCTATAAGAAATAACAAAAAAAAAACACATTTTTTTTAAATGCCAAGGTGCTTATAAAGCCACGTATTCACTAGGGGACAAATTATCCCTCATCATCACGCGCGGCATAGAGTCTACGTGACGCTGCAACGTCTCACTGTTCTGCGATGTTGCACGCAACATAGCGCGGCATTTATAAGTGCCGCGGCAACATTGCCATGCGCACGGTTTCTGAGCAAGCGCACGGGGACATTGTGCCGCGCGTCAGTACCACGTGGTATATTGACAAGCTAAGACGCATGCGCTACAGTTACATATGCTATATGATATGATATAAAACAGCGTTCCATAATATTGTGTCTTGCTTGGCTATGGAAGACCGATCATTTGTAATAAATTTTAAAAATCAGTTGTCATTCGAATGACAACTGATTGAATGAAATGAACATCGCATAGAATATCCATCCTTCTTTTCCTTTGCAGTAAATACTTTCGTACTCACCACCTTTTTCTGCTCTTACGTGTCGATAAACTCGTTAGAATAAATAGATACGCAGTACTAATCATCATAACCCTTTTGGGCGACATTTCTGCGACAAGTGATATGTGAGTCCCGGTGTGTACACATCAAATGACCGCGACATTGTCCCCAAAACATGAGCGTAGAATGTTGATGTGACATGCCGCACGGAATGTTGCGCGATTTGTCCTCCAGTGAATACATGGCTTAACCCTTTATAGGTCATAAGCCAAAACGGATAGTTTTGAGACCGGCAACATTAAGGTCTATATTTATTAAATTTTACAAGTTATAAACACCTTTATGGATTCAAATCATTCTCAAATAACACACCGAGATTTTGAATCTAACCAACCCCTATGAAGTTCGCAATTATTGAATATATTACGAAAAATGCCCCCCGGTCAGTTATCTGACCAGCGTCCGTTTAGCGACACGATGGCTATCAATTTTTCGAGAACAGTTGTTTTTGAGCTCTTGTTTTTCAAAAATTGTGAGTTTCTACTGAAAGCAAAGTAAGTACATTTATACAATACATAATAATACACTTTTTTTTTTATTTGTACGGTAAACTATATATGTAATAGTAAAATAACATTAAATTTTCGAGTGTGCTGTCTAGAATCTAACCACAAATTCTATAATTTGGACCCTTTTTGATTATCATATTACAGACAGTAAAAATAATTTCTTAACCACAATACTTACAGTTAAATTTAATAATATAGTATACTTTCACTATAAATTGTTATATTTTATGTATAATTTCCCGCTATCGAGTTATTTGATGATATGTGTCATCCTTTGATAAAATGATTTCGGTAAAAATTGCTGATAATACTGATTATTTTTGTTTTCATTGAAACTATAATATTTTTTGAAATGTATATCTCAAAATGAAATTAAATAGTCATAGAATGTTATATGCATAAGTAAAAGTCTGTATTGCATTACAAAATTAAATTTTTCGTTTTTAAAATTATGTTTTAGAATGGACAATGAGAAAGGTAGAGATTATAGCGTAAAAGACTTTGAAGAAATGGATGAAGACGTTATTTGAAGGAATTATGGAGGACCAAGCTGAGGATTTAGATTTATAAGAGGGGATCTGATGCTGAAGATAAGATTCTTTATGGTCTTGTAAGTTTTCGGAATTCAGCTCGTAGGAGCGCTGCTGAGAATAATCTCGATTCTGATCCTGTCGATGCAGTAGCGGACCCTACTTACATTGATGGTATTATGGAAGCTGATTGTTCTTCAGATGATAACCTAGACATTTATCTATCACCATAAGTTACTCCATCTCCTACTACAACAACTATAAGTGGCGTAAGCAACGGCATCACGCGTCTCCCGATTATTTATGGGAGGAGTTGATCACTTTGATCAACTAACATCGTCTTATAACACAACGTGGAAATCAAAGTGGTGATGGATTAAATTTTGGTATTACGTTATTGAACCTGCCATCTTTAATTCATATATTTAATATAGGGAAACATTGAAGCAATTGGATAAAAAAAAACCTATTACGTATCTTCACTTTCGAAACAAGTTAGCTGATCAGCTGATTGGATCTTTTACATCACGAAAAAGGTTTTGTCGACCTCAAACTACATTGCCTGATGATATCAATTCAAATCATCCTGAAAAATATACACTTCGTAGATGTGGTTCTTGCAGCACTACACTGAAAGTGGTATGAAGCTCAGTAGCATGCAACAATTGCAAAATAGCGCTTTGAAAACCGTGTTTTAGGCCATACCATTGTCTGGCCAGCGGAATAAAGTATTATTATAATTATTAATAAACTATTCTTCTAACAGAAATAAATAAAAGTATTTTTATTACTAAAAAACCTCTTTTTATTACAAAAAAAAATTCGGAGATCACTTTTTTTTTTTTACCTAAATGGACACTGGTCAGAAAACTGACCGCTAGAAAATCGAAAATTACAAAAAAGCTATACGTTTTCCAAAAAATATAATAAATATTCTGTTCATCAAAATGAATAAAGAATACATTAAGAAAAATTCTAGGCTCGTATCTTTAAAAAAAGAAGTTGTCCTATAAAGGGTTAAGCCCTTAACATGTTTGGACCTCTGACAAGCTATTTCAGAAATTAACAGTGATGATATATAATATCTACTGAACGGTCAGGACAAAAAAAGAAGAAAATAGTTAAAATTATTTTCTTTTTTTCCAATTGGTTGAGCAACTTTGTAGATTGACATTTAAAAAAATTATTATTATTATTTGTTTTAATCTACTTATATTTATTAATTACATCTATATGCTTTTATTAGAAAATGATCACGGTTTTGATAAAAATTTAGGACTTTCTATTTTACAAATAAATAATTTTGGCCTGAAATTGAATAATTTGGAATCATTAGAAATCAGCAAAGCGTGTAAAAGTAAATAAAATATTATTAATAATCTTCACTTCTAGAACTTCAGCAATAATATTTAAAAATATTTTTTTATGTAAATAATTTAAAAAATCAAAAACCAAAAGACATCATTCATTTCGATATTTTGACATTTATAAAATACCCTGACGATGGAAAGGTTTTTCCGAAACATGTAGGTGTAATTAATGAATATAAGTAGATTAAAACAAATACATAATAAAATAACTTTTTTAAAATGACATTAAATTCTTTTCACTTACTCTTTTTCAGACTTCATACTGAGCGGAGATATGAAATGGATGCAGATGTAAGCGTTCGGCAGTCTGAACTTGTAGTCTTGCTTGAACCACAGTTCTACGAGCCCGTCGTTGATCAGCAGAGAGGGAGGGGCATTCAGCATAGCCTTCACCTTGTCCGTCATGGCCTTCTTGTCATCGTCCGCGAGAGCGACCGCGTCAGGAGAAATATTTACGCAATCATTTTTGGGTTTACTCTTAATATCCTTGCCGGATTTTGTTTTGGCACAGGATTTTGACTTTTCGGGTGTTTTAACAATTGCGGTTTCGGCCGGCACTGCTGCAGAGTCGGCACTACTCTCAAGGGCAGCTACCAATTGCGTTAGCTCGGCCGGCATCGGCACCAGATCAAAGTTGTCGGTTATGAAAATATTAGGCTCGGGCAGGTGGAATTCATCGTAAGGTTTAATTTCTTTCCAGCGTTTCACAGATTCTGTCAGGATGTCTGCAGAGAATAAAACAAACTTAAATGTATATATAATTTTTTTCAATTCAATGTAAGTTACCATGATGATAGTTCAACGTTTTACAAAAATAAGTCAGAAATATTAAAAAAAATACAAACTTTGATGTCGCATATTTTCATAAATATTAATATTAGGTTATGATTGCCTGAACATTTACGACTCATAATTAAAGCAGGAAACTACCGCTTTAGAATGAAAACTCTCTATAACAAAGCAAATTCCTCGGTCCCTTGGATATCACCATAGAAAGTGACAACTGTATTTTTTAAATTAAATAGGGATCCGAACACAGAATAGGCGTCACATCAATATTCTTACTATTTTCAAATTAAGCTAAAAGCTTGTGATATAAAACTTGCTGGCGTGCTAGAATGGGGCTCGAACCACCAACCACTAGATCACTAGGCGAGCATTATGACCACTACAACAACAATACTACTTGAATAACATTTAAATAAATTACTTACCCGTTTTCATATATTCAGTACCAAACCACTCTTCAACCTGATCATACTCTATCGGGACTAAGTTATCGTGGGACAGGATCATTATGTTCACTTTATCTGGAACCATGCAATCCAATACATAGGTGATGTCCTCCGGCTTGTACTCGTAAAACAGGTCTGGTCCGGTGAGGTAATGCTCGGGCGGATAGTAGTGCATGCTCTCCACGAGGTTCTCAACATTCTCGCTGGGCTGCGATTCCTCGTCAAACCTGAAGTTGATCTCTTCGATGCTCTGGATTTCTTTGAAGATTCTTTCGCTCGGGCACTGCTCACGCAGCATGTTGATGTAGGAGAAGACGGCATCCAAAACCTGAAAATTTATATTATTGATGGATTGGAGTAAAAATGAACAGATTGCAGATGCAGAATGACTGCGTTTTGATTCAAATAATAACTTTAATAATTCGGGTGGTTATAAAAATTGGGCAAAATAATCGCAGGCAACTCGACACTTCTTTAACATACAGACATTAACCTGCCGTAGAAATACTGACTCGGTAATGTTATCTTAAATCGCACACGGCCTAATTGATAGTCCTGATCTTCTTTGACGCCTATCATTTCATTTTCCATATTGCAACGGCAGACAGTCACCTACTTTTCATCTTCCTCTTTGCAAGACCAACTCTAAACAAAACTCCTTCAATCTACAGGTCCACAAATTCATTTAACTTAAATTACAGCCACATTGATATTGTTAATTCGACTAATAAAACGAGCATAGAACGAAAATTAATTTCACAACCGCACCTAAAATAGTTGACTTCACTTCCTTCATTCCTTTATCCTAATTCTGCATCCCACTCCACCCTGCCTATCCCTGCTCACCATATTTCGTAATCAAAAATTAACTTATATTGCTACACTTTGCTCATCATTAACAATCATCCGCGGAAAGTTCATAATTGGCATAGTTTACTATTTATTTTATCATATGTATATTAATTTTAAGATTTGCTGTAAACTTTCCCAAAGATAAATAAATCAAAAAATCCGGGCTTCACTTGTCCTGTCTGGTGCAGCCCTCGGAATCGCCGCGCGTGTCCTTGCTCACGAGGAGTCAGGTCGTTGGTAAATATCCTCTTGAAACTGATTGCTCACTAGCGCAACTTTAAATAAGTGCTTTTTAAGTGGAATGGTAAATATGAACTAACCTTTTCCTTGTTTTTGAGGCCGTCCACGGTGAGGATAATTGTGATGGTGAAAAAGCAGAGAACTGATGTGTGGTCTATTCCCGATTCAGAATTTCCTGTATATATCCCTAGAGCCCAAACCCTGAAAAAAGGAGAGACAGTTATAATTGATTGAAACAAATAAAACCAATTCACAGCATGCAAGTGTACGGTGGTTATTTTTATTATATTGTAGCGAGATGATAGGATCGAGAGGAATTACGCACTATCAGAATCTCTCGAACACTCAATAACACTCTGGAATCGACTGGAACATTCTCGTAAACACTGGGAAAGTCAAATAACCGTGAGAAACGGGTAGAAGGTTCTCGAAAATTGGAAAAACCATGTTAGGTATAAAAGGGCTAGGGCGCACGCGGCGGAGACAGTCATTGTTTGACGTTTAACCATTGCGACATTAGCGGGGATAAAACCGTGGCGAGAATAGTGTACCAGTGCATGTTTAATGAGTGACAAATATTTGGGCGAAGTAAGAGCGATCAATGAACAGAATATTCTCAAAAGTGATCAAAGCGATAGAAACAGTGTAATTAGTGCAGATTAAGAAATTGACTAAGTATGTGATATATATAGCATTGTTCCAATTTAATTTGTGTCCAGTGACTTTTTTGAAATTAATAAAAACTTTAAATTGTTTATTCCTGTTCACTTTAATTTACGTCCCACAGCCACATTCCAATTTTTTTCATTATATTTATTATATTATATAGCATGTATCATGTTTTATTTGTGTCTACAAACTGTTTTATGTTATGTTATACGGGTTGTTTATAGGGTGGATCGGTGAACGTTGCATTGCATAAAGTGATCACTTAAGCCAGCTGGTCGTAAGTCCTGTGCATGGTCAATAAAGACTCCCATACATTCTTTCTCATATAAATAGCTTTGTCTCTATCGTGAGACACCTATAACTGATTATCTTAACTGAGGAATTTGACTCACTTTTTTCTCAGGTACGAGAGCAGACTACCGGCCCCTTCGTGGCCCAGGATCCAGGAAACGTACTGGTGCGGCTTGCTCTTGTAGTCCCGCAGGAACGATCTCATGCACCAGGTGAGGGAAATCTGGAAAGGTTGACAATTTAAATAAAATTACGTCATCATCGAAGGTAATGGGACATTTTTTTACCATTTTCACCACTTCAATTGTGGGTAGTGTGTTGTGCAGAATATCTCATAGCTTGTAATAAAAAACTTGGGGAAGACTTCCTTATTCAATTTTGAGTAGAAAATATAAGTTTGCATTTTTTTTGCAATATTTATGACCTATTTTACTAAATAGACGGATCAAGTCAAAAAGTATTTTCATACAAAAATATTTAATTCAAGGTACAAAAAAAAAAATGGCGATGTAATTACAAGTTCACCAAAAATCGCAAATCCCTTGAAAACGCCATTAATTTTATGAAAAATGTCAATATTTTTGTATATTTCAATAAATCATTTCGAAAATGTAATATTTATTGTGTTAATACAAAGATCGCGACATTTCTATTACTAAAGCACCCGATATTTACATATTTGTTATTTTCACTTGCGAAATAATCTAAATATTTTTTCAATTTCGTCAAATTTAAAATTATGTGAACAAAAATATAGTATTGATTTATGGCGCAAGTTGCTAAAAATTATTTAAAATTACGAATACAGGGGTTTGTGTTTTTGGGACTTGTGGGTTTGAAAATTTTGAATTATGACGTATTTCAAATTATTGGGGTTTGAATTTTTTTTTGTTTGTTTTTCACTTCAACAGGCCAAGTGAATCAATTACAGAAGCGAAACACATCACAAAAGACCCAGGCTTGAGTAAATCACATAGATTAATTGTGACCTCACCGGGAATCGAACACGGAACC
>JADDOH010013847.1:0-10493 GCA_016648135.1 Agrypnia vestita
AGTTGATGGACATAAAGATTATAGACATAAAGACGGAAAGTAAAAAGCGACGTACGTTATTTTCAAACTAAAATTATTTTATTAAAAAAAAATATGCATTTTTTGCTTTTTATACCTTTTATATCATTATTTTTACCATCTGGTAGGATTAGTTGAAGGACATAAAATTTTTTAAATAATTACATATTTTGATGCCAGAAAGCAAAGCCAAAAAACCAAGAAACATTAATCCCAAATATCTTTTAGAATAACCGGCAATCACAGATAGTATTTTAATACTCAAAACACTCATTCTGATTTAAATATTTTATTCCTTAATTTCAACAATCAATTCAAAACCTTGCTGTTAAAATATGATTTGATAAGCTTTTTCAAAATGGCTACTAATAAATTCGGTGAAAACCATCAATTATTCAACATCTGTCTCCACAGGGGCTGATAACACCCCGGATCGATCCGGTCAGCACCGCGACCCTGTCACAGAGCTCATTACTAGGGGGATGTAACAAAACCCTTCTGCTCCCCTCAAAAATACGTGGTGGGACAAGACGTAACGAAGAGCCAGCATTAGCATACTAAGTCCACCCAAAGCGGGGTGGTAGAGAAAGTGCCAACTTAGCGCGTCGCCTATTTCTAGCATGAAAAAGTTCGCGTAAGAATTATGAGCTTGCGTTACGGATAGGGTAGACGTTGTCAAGGTGAGGGTGCACTCTAGCAAGGACGTTCTTAAATTATATCTAGCACACAGCAGGAAAAATTAGACTCTGTACATAGTTGTAATTTTTTAAATGCTCGGTATGTAACTAGAAGA
Source organism: Agrypnia vestita (assembly GCA_016648135.1). Lineage (NCBI taxonomy): Eukaryota > Metazoa > Arthropoda > Insecta > Trichoptera > Phryganeidae > Agrypnia > Agrypnia vestita. Next base: position 812 of record JADDOH010013847.1, read on the forward strand.
ACGTTTTGTTAGAAAATATGTACAAGTACAGTATTTTATTATTGATTTTTAACATAGTGTCACAAGGCGGAAGAAGCGGAAGGAACTGCACGTTTTTCGATAAATTGGAAATCACTAGAAATGTGGAGAAATCAGTCGATCATTCTCGATGACTCTCGCGAAACGACATTAACTGTATAATAATAATAAAAAAGCTCTTCAACACCCTTCATCTAACCTTTAAACATATTGGAAATATTGAAGAGTTTAAATAAAGATAAAAGTATGGCTAAATGAAATTGATTCAGATATATTAAAAAATGTACTAAGAACGACTTAGAAATTTAAAAAAAGTAAATAAATAGGAAAAAATAGACTACCTCAGCACAGGAATCCCTAGTGAGAAGGAATGCGGACACAAATACCAACAACCACTTATTGTTCATACTATTACATTAGGTACATACGTATACTTGTATCTGAATAGAAACTTATAAATAAAAATCGAGGACAGCACGTTGTTGTGACAGACAGCGATTCCATAGGAACTAGCGAATTGTGAACCCGTACGAGTGACAGTAAATATACGATAGAAAAAATTAAAGCAAATTAGAGAACTACCTACCTACGCAGTTGTGAAATATTCATGAGTGACAACTAGTGCGAATTGCGAAATATTATTGTGAATTAAAGAATAAGACTCCGATTAATTTCGTTTCCAGTGATATTAGTTTAATAATAAAACTTTAATTAATTGTAAGACTCCGTGAAAATAATTCATATTTTGAAGGCCTGTAATCAAATAAAATAATAAAAGTAACGTTAAAGAAAATACTAATTATATTTCGTGTAACAGAAAATTTTCTTTCGAATGAAGTAAATACTATTTATGTTAACACCGGGTTAAAAATATGATTTAACATCAAAAAATGTTAATTTGTATACGAGAGTTCACATTTATACAAGCATGCAAGCTTATCCAATACGGAGGCTTTCGATATATAGGACCATTTTCTAATATTATGTTTACCTGGTAATGCCAAATCTTCCGCGGACGTCCTTTATTTCTGGTTCTATTAACACTCTTGACAATAATACCTACCTTCCACCATTTTCCTCTTTTCATTCTATATAACCAAACCACCCATGCGATCCTTTAAAATCCTGTTCACTTAATCTTTTTCATTCATTCTATACTCCGCCATAAATGAATTTGCCAAATATACGCCTGAGTGATCTCATTTCCACTGTATTCAGTATATTTATATTAGCTGTAAAGCTTAGCTAGCAATCGGACCATAAGTTTTTATTATATCTGACACTTTAAACCTGTAATTCTGTCCACACAGTTCTTCATATTTCTGCAACTTGCATTATAAATTTTTTTTACATATTAAGTATGTATTTTAAAACAATCTGTACATTTCGTTTCTTCAACACTTTTTCTTACGATTTCATTATTTTTTGAAACTGTAATGTGCGCATTATATGCAACTCATTTTGGAAGCAATCATATTTTATCTATCTATGTATCTATCTTCTACCAGCTCTGGGCTTCACTTGCATACGTTAGTTAATTACCAGGACTCCATTGTGTGTCCATTGCTAACAAGTTCCCATTAGAAATTACCGTCTTCTAAGCGCTGTCCACTATATTCCCTGCAGAAACTCCTATTAAACGTACATATATATTCACAAATATATTATATGTGAGGTATTTTTTTATTCATCTAAATATGTTTTTTTTAATATGCTAATTTTTTGGATGTTAATATATTTTTGCTTAACAGTTAAACATGTGAACATATTTTTTTATGAAATTTGAGGGGTATAAAAGCAAAGCAGCAATATCCGAAAAATGCTTTGAATGCAGTCACTGAGGATTACTAATTAAAAATGTACTGAATTACATATTTTATGTACATATCTATCGTTTCCAAAATAATGTTTTTAAAAATTAAAAACTATATTTTCTATAAAATCTCGAATTCGGTACATTCTAATACAATAATCCTCAATGACTACATAAAATTTTTTTGGAATGCTGGCTTATTGTGTATTTGAGGTGTTAATTTGATAGTAAGAACATAAATACTTTATTAATATTTTGTTATTTAATACTTATTATGACGGTATCAAGAATTCTTTTAATTTACAGATTTATAATATTCCTTATATCATTGTATAAGTCAGCGTTTCCCAACCTTTTTTGGCTCGCGTGCCACTTGGTAGTACATCACGCTTAATTGTACCACTTCGTAAAAATTATTATATTTCGAGAAATTTGTTATTCTATTTACATTATGAATTTTATAAAGTGACTGTATTTCACAAAACTCAATTTATTTAAGTTTAAAAAAAATACCAAAGGTTTTATTTTTTCTGATAAAAATGAGACATTTGAACTTTACATATCACAATGTTTTTTTTAAATAAAAGGTGCCGAAGCTCATTTCTTGTCGAAATTCAAAGCCAGGACATTTAAAAAAGTATTTAACAACTAATTTTTATTAAAAAAAATTATATAGAATTAAATTAAATTATTGGTATAAAAAAATTAATGAAATAATATCGATAATTTTTCCCAAAAGTTACCGATATTAATAGAAAATATATGTATATAAAATTAATTAAATACGGTAAATGTAAAAATTCTTGTGATGAAAACGAGACAATTTGCATTTTCATTTTTACAAATTTACAGCAGCGCCGCAGGCGAAATTTTTGTTTTAAATATAATAATATTAATGATTGTATTTAAAAAATTTTTTTTTATCGAAAAATAATAGTTATGAAAGGGTCATTGTAATACATTGTTCTCATGTAATAAGTTTTATTTTTAAACAAACAAACAAATAGCTAACGCGCTAAATTTAAACGTGCATTCCAAAAGTACGATATTGATTGTTGGATTTTTGATCATCGACTGTACATATTAACAACTGTATTGTATATTATTAATTAAAATGATGAATTATAGGAAAAATACAATAGTTGAAATGATATTTTTATGACTGATTTTTTTTTTTACTTTTTATGTCCGCTATTACTGATTATTTTTCGCGTACCGCCGGTGGTACGCGTACCACAGTTTAGGAACCGCTGTTATAAATATATCAACATTGTTGTATTGACAACATGCAAAATAGTCCAGACGTTATTTTTTCATTAATAACACACGCCCTGAATTGGGCTTTTACATAAAATGAAACAAAGTGCTCAAATAGCATAATTATCCAAGTATCCAAAAAAAAAAATTAAAGAATATCAACGTTACCTAGACGCTGTAATATATGTATAGGTGAATTCATAATACAGTTAGTGCGCAGGGTACCCACATAAAACTGCTCGCCATGTGGTGAAACAGACTGCCCATTCCGGAGAGTCCAACTTAATTAATAATTTTATACGGACAAATCAAATCACTTACAGTTCGCGCTTTTTCTATAAGAATGTCAAGACACCTGCCAAAAAACAATATATCTATGACTGCAGCCTGAATATTGCCTTTTCTTTAATATTTGGACATTTTGTATGAAGAAATTAGTAGATGTTTGAAATGATATCTACCAACTTTTAAAGTAATATTGTAAATAATATTCATCACGATAAAATTGACAATGTGTTAAAATGTTATAGTCCACTTTTGGTAATTCCCACTAATCGTCACTCGAGAATATTCCACAAACAGGTACGAACTGTTTATTTACTGCACTTTTGTCTATTGCCTGGTTCACAATACGCGTCAATTCGCTCCCCGTCTAGGTTACAGTTCCTTTGTCAATTCGCGCCCGTTCACCATCTATGGTCTTCGCCGGCTGCCAAATTCGACTTTTCTTGATGCCACCGTCATTGTTTATATTTTTATTTTTGTATATTATATTTTTTATGTATATGTATATATAATATATATTTATAGAGATTATTTTCTCGAATATTCTCATACATTGTCGTGTGTTCTATCGATTTCTAGTTATTTCCAAATTATATCAGACCTTGTGCAACCACGCAATTACTCGATTTCATTTCATTTCATTACTGATGAATCGGCGTTATTGGAAAATAGACATTTAATTGCTTGATAAATATACACATAATACTTATATATGTAGGATAATATGTAGCAAGCCTTTTAGCCACCACCTACCTCGCTGATATATAAAAATACCTGTTCTGAGGTAGAAAGGTTTTTTATCATTTTACCATCTTAGATCGATATCTAATATTTATTTTGAAAGAAAGTACATGTATACAGTAAGAATGAAAAGTAAAAAATATAAATTTATATAATGTGTATATCCTCTGTACTTAGTGTAAAGATATTTATATTAAAATATTAATTTTCATCAGAAGGTAGAAAGGTGATTGTACTTGTATTAAGGTCAAATACAGTATTCAATAGTTCGTGTCAAATATTTTGTTCAGTAAACTAGCAGAGCCATTCACTTGTACTTGCAAGGAAATCCACAAACAAGTGTTAACCCTTGGTGGCGGCGCCTCAAGAGTTACGATTCATTTAAACTTTATCGCAACCTGCGCTGTGTCTTGAATACATAAATCACGGTATTTTTGAGGAAACCACCAAAGTTTTTATCTAGTTCAGGTATTTTTTTCGGTAGCTATTTGGATCTATTATAATATATAGCGTATTTCTACAATTGCTTGCTAATTTGGCGTAGTCAACATGTTAACATTTTGAATCTTTTTCAATTAATTTTTTAAAATATGTTCAAATTATTAGGAACACAATTACTGGATTTTTTTCTCCAAGGGAACATCCGTCAATTAAAATAAATTAAAGATATCTCGTATAGACAAAGCTATTTATATGGACAAGTATGTATGGAAGTTTTTGGATACTTAAAGGTCATATCTGGTTATGAAAATCCAAAACAGACTGAATATAAACTAAAAATACAAGTTTCGAAATTTGATAGATCTATAAGCGATATTAGGTGGAATCGGTTAACGTTTCATTGTGTAAATTGATCACTTAAGCCAGCCATATGATAGGTCGTAAGCCCTATAAATACTTTAAGATTTCCATACTTACTTTCCCCTATAAATAGCTTCGTCTCTGTGAGACCTCTAAAATTTATCTATATTTCTCATACATTTTATACGCAATAATGACACATTTTGAATTAATACGGAGTTATGAATAACAAAATATCATGTCCTTAAAATAATGGTTTTATCGGACATTTAGTTCAAAATAGACTATTTTGTATCAAAATTCTGACTATATTTTACCCCTTAAAACTGTGTGTACAGATATGCTGACGTTTCCTCGTAAGTTGTTACGAAATAATGAGGGTCATTTTGATTTCTCACATTTAAAAATTATCCACCCTTGGGCCAATATTATTTACGAATATATATTTAATTGCAATGCCGTTATTTTTCATAACTACGAACCACGCAACACTAAATCTAGAAAATATAACCAACTGAATGTCATGAATTACCTGTTATTCAATATACCTACTCCGCATTTCAATGTCTCCCCATAATCCTTCCAAATATATTTTTAATCTTCACACCACACCCCCAACACGAATGAAACCACATCCCTACTAAACAATAAATTCCTTCCAATAGATTCCTTTACATTTTTTAATTTATGGAAGGCAATCTCGTGCTCCCGATGAGCTAATATGCGATCGCGTTGGGGTGTCGAAACCGCTGGCATTAAAAAAAATGTAGTATATACAATATTCGTTGGTATTTATCTAAATAAATCATTCTCTGTGTAACAATGTCCGTCACTAATACTACGAGATGGCACAAATAATGAGGTATAAAAAGCCAAAAAATACATATAAATAGTTTATACGTAGAGAATTATGCGAATTATGTAGGTATTATCTTCACTAACACTACCAGATGGCGCAAATAAAAACGTAGTATAAAAATCATAAATGTCTATGTAACAGTGTCCATCACTATCGCTACCAAGACGCTACGCTACGCTTGATAGAGCTGTACTAACAGTCTAAATTTGCGGCTGAAATATATAGTAAACGTACATCATTTTTGACGGGTAGGCAGTAATTGATAATGATAATTTTATCACCAATTGTATTTTATTTACTTCACAAATATTCTATTTAAGTTTTTAAAAATTATTTTAAAAATTTGAACGACAGAAAATAAATAAAAATACAGTAAATAAACATTTTTAAATATATGTATGAATGTAATGTAATGGCGAAGAGAGGCAGCAACTCTTTCGAGATGTTCGTTCCAAACATTTTTGTATGTTTCATCATAACTTTGTTCACCTTTGTGAAAATCAGTCTTACATTCATCTCTGTCTGTCCTCGTTCTGAATATAAATAAAGAACACACGATTGTAGCACAGAGGAAATATAACGAGGAGAAAACTGTTATGTATTTTTATTTATACATTCCTATTCTAGGTACCAATGTACAGTTTGTTCCCTGTACATACACATGCACATAAAAATTGTTTTATGATCAAGCACTTATGATATATATGTATTATGAATACGTATTGAAATGGTGAGATTCACGATGGATTTCTCATTGCAATAATTATTTCTGACCAATTTGAGAAAAGGTCAAATAGACCGACTATCGACGATCAATTTGAGATGATCAGATTGAATAAATAGATGAATATCGGAAAGGAAAATAGTGATCTTTAATCCGATGGACCAACCCGATCAATGAAGCTTCTGTCTATACTATTACAATGTCTTTCAGACATGCAAATTACTGAGAAAGCTGGAAAGGGAAACTCAAAACATCAATAGATCACAACCTGGGAGTTTAAGATATTTCTTAATGAGAAAATCGAATAGAGAAAAATTGATGTGCCAGGAATATAAGAACATATAAGAAATGAGTAAAATTCCAAAGATGGAAGGTTTTCATGAAAACATTAAAAGTTGTTGAAAAAACAAATAGCGCTCTCATCAACAGTCGGATGCTTTCAAAAGGCAGAACGCCATATTGTATCGTCAGAGATGACGAGGACGACTACATACATTGAAGGTTTTCGAGCATTCTGGATATATTAGAATTGTTTTGAAACAATTGCGAGCAAGTGAAATGCACGGGAACGCGGAAGAATATTCGAGAGAAAACAATTATTATAAATTGCATCGCAGCGTGCTCGAGAGAACATTCTTATTTAGACAGCTGGTAAATAGAAATAGAAATCGAACGGGCCCAAATAGGTAAGTGAACTGTGATCTGAGCGTACTTAGAAAAGAATGTATAAAGAGTACCTGTTTGTGCAATATTCTAGTAGGCCAAACAGTGCGAATTACAGAAAAGCGTTCCAGTTAAGTTTCTATCCATTGATGTTGTATGTTAAATAAAAGATTAATTGATTTTGAGTGCTTCATTTCGATCCCACTTCCTCGAAACCGTGCTCCATATAAATTCTAAAAAAAGCACAAATAATTTTTTGCGTCGAATTTTGAAGTAAATATAGAAAAAACTCATTAGAAACGCCTTAATTTGTTTTGGATTTTTTCTGTCTAGGAGGCAATACTTTTTTCAGTCATAAAATAACGAGCTTTTGCTAAAAGCTATTATTTCAACCTTAAAGATTTCGGATCATCCACAATTTGGACGTGAAAAAATACTTAACCGGTCCTGTGCTGGAGCCCAGATCTGCGCTCCCTAGACACGTATGCGAATTCGGCCTATTATACCAGCGTTTATGGGTTTTTAAAGCTTATCATTATCATTATCTCAGGTTTTTGAATGAATAAAGTAGTTCTATTTGTCAAGTAACCTCATTTTCCGCGCAAAACTGACAAAAAATCATTCCAAAAGTAATTTTCAAACCGGGCACTAATTGTGTTATTTTTCTGTTAAAAAAAGTGTTATTTTTAAATAAAAAAGTGTTAAAATTAAAAAAAAATTATTTTCTTTGATGTTATTGCTTCCTTGATTTTATTCGATAAATATGTGCGTACATTTCTTACAGTAAATTTTGTTACTTATTTTCATAATTAATGAATAAGTAATTATTGTACAAGTAATTATTGAAGTATGTATATTGAGAAACCAAAAACTGCAACACCTTAATGATTATTGTTGTCTTTTACATAAATATAACCATCACAAAAAAATGTCTAAAAAACAGCAATCGTGCGCGAAATTGCGCGGCATACGACCGGTAAAATGTTCCATAATATTATATTCGCATTCGGTAGTATCCGCTAAGATTATTTTTAGATCGCAAAACTTTTCACAGAATCTTGATATTATTTTCACCGTGAATAGTTTTTCTCGACTATTCCGACTCCACGGAAAGCGACTTCTTATTAATTTGACTGTATATATCTTCCTGGTGCCACAAAGCGAGACAGTTCTATGGCTGGGAAAGCACTGTTTACAGGGATACACCACACAGCCTCGCAGCCAGGAAGCGCGGGTCACTTCTCTTGTTATTTATTACACATTTCTGTTTACATTTCCCAGCGAAATTTTTATTCGGTTTTCATAAAACAAACATCAATTAGAAATCGTTTCATTTTTATATAAACCGTTGTGTATTTAACAATATTCGAACAGTGGCTCTTCTTTTCTATTAAAGCTGTGGGTAAACATGTTCTTTTATTGACTTGGGTTAACATTTGAAATGTTTATTGAATATTTTTTTATTAAAAGCAAAGAAACAACCGAAACAATCCCAGATATGTGGTTTAAGTACAAATATATATAACGTACAAAGGAAATTATACAATGAATGCTCCATTTTCGTTAAATTAAACAATGCTGATATGGTAGATATGGAAGTAAATACATTCGATATGTAAATAAGAATTTATTTTAAATTCTCTGTATATTCTTCCGAAATAAATTGTCTATTAAAAATATATACGCCAGCAGCGTGCAGACAGTACCTTTTAAATAAACTTTACTGAGCTAGAATTTATACTAAATGAATTGAAATAAAATATGTATCATGTATTATTCGTTTCATATTTTCATGGTACATGGCTTTAAGAGACAAATTAAAACACTTGAAATCAATTTAAAGTTCAATTTATTACTAAGAAAAGTGACTGGGCACAAGTTAAATTAAAGCCATGTATTCACTAGGGGACAAATCGCGAAACATTCCGCTCGGCATGTCGCATCAACATCTACGCTAATGTTTCGGGGACAATGACGCGGTCATTTGACGTATACACACCGGGACTCGCATATCTTGTCGCGGAAATGTCACCCGATGAGGTTATGTTGACAGCTGCGGTATCTCATTTGGCGAAAACGGGGTTCCGTGCAATTCGAAATGTTTTTTGGGTCGCAATTTCAAATTAACGAGGTTTTACTGTAGTAAATTGAATATTATTAAAAACAAGGTCCTTTTTGCAAATAATTATTGTTTTCCACACGTCACGGAAATGTCGCCCTATGAGTTTATGATGTCAACTGCGTATCTGTTTATGTTAATGAGTTTATCGAAACGTAAGAGGAGAAAAAAGAGGAGAATGCGAAATTATTTACTGCAAAGAGAAAGAAGAACGGACATTCTATGCGATCTTCGATCCATACAGTTCGATGAGTTCAAGAACAATTTCGTTTCCCCACACTGTCATCTTGACAGATACAGCGCATGCATATTCACTTGTAAACATACCACGTGGTACTGACGCTCCGCGTAATGTTGCAGTGAGCTCGCTCAGGTACCGTGCGCATGGCAACGTTGCCACGG
>JADDOH010013848.1:0-32811 GCA_016648135.1 Agrypnia vestita
AATATTCGCACGTTTGGGATTGCCCTTATTCTCTATTGAACGCTCGGTAGGTACTCTCTTAATTTATTGTCGCTGGACGTTTCGCAATAGTCGCTGCTGATTTCTATTGGTTTTTGTCTTGATGGTGTCGTCCCGCTTATTTGCAGTTTCGGGTTTTCGGACGTTCTAGTAGTTCAGGCGAATCTAGTAGTTTATTCTAGAGCTTTCTAGTAATTTCCAATTTAATGCAAAATGTCCAGAGTGCTATAAAATCCTCGTGTCTCTTCAGTCTCGCGACAGTATTATAAACTAAATAAAGAAATATAAATTGTAAAAAGTTCGTCCCGTCTATTTTGTTTAATCACCAAAGTCACTGTATACAAATTTCAATTTTTCAATTCAAAATTTTAATTCGCACAATTTTCCACTCATCACTCGTCCACTGAACACTTTGTATTTGTCTTTCCACAATATTCGCACTTCTGAGATCGCACCATTCACTATTGAAGGCTCGGTAGGTACTCTCGTAATGTACTTTACTGGCCACACCGAACCGACTCTTGTCACTTGTTTGTCACGTACTAATTCGATTGTCTTTCTTAAATGAAGAGGTGTAACACACAAAATAAATTCAAAATCATTATGTGATTCCACTCGAAGAGAAAATCATTAATATTGTTCTCTTCATTATGTTCAATGCTCTCTTAAAGAAATTTTGTCTTGTTGTAAGTTTATTTAGGTATAATAATAATGCACATTATGAGTGATCTCAAATTTGCTTATTGAAAATATTTGTTTGTCTAGTATGTCTCGAAAAATTATTTAAAGTATATTTTTCTTTTCATAACTTCATGAAATATCACAATAAAATGATTTACTATAGCTAGACCGAATTCAAAAGAATGTGCACAAAAAATATGTGTGTTATTGCGATGCAAAAAAATGAACACAAAAGATATTTTTCTAGTAAGTAAGTAACCGTTTTTCAACTAAAAAATATATATTTATTTGGAAAATCGAATTGAGGCTTGTCATACGGGCTTGCCAGGCGACTTTCCCCCGCTTTCTTCTCACCGGACAAAGCTAGGGAATGGTCTTTTGATTGTGGTCGACCTAAAGGCACTTTTTTTGATTTCTTTCTGAGAATTAAGACTTCGAAATCGTTTATCTCAGAATTCCAAAATTTGACAAGACATAGTTCAACACTAAGGGAGCGTTATCTTCGTTGGAAAACTGGACACGACGACCATCGTCTTCGGTTAAGACTTGGCTTCTTGGCTTCCTTCCAATTCGGCTGTCAGCTCTGGCTGAAGCACTCGCGACATAGAGTTTGACGTGAATGCGAGATGTTATTCAATCACTTTCTCTACTGCGTAACACGGCCATTGCTTTCACGATGACTGCTCTTCACACTGCATTACACCTGATGGTGGACCCGATGGTCTGAAAACATTACATAAATGGGTGGCCGACTTCAATCCACTTTAATCGTTTCTAAGTTAGCAAAAATCGTAATCTTCCGCTCAACAAAACTAATCAAGTCACCTTACAAGAAGTGCAAAAATTGCAGTAGCAACTAGCAGTACTAACTATACTAACAGTACTAACCTACTAACTGCAATATACAGCTATGAAAACGGTAGATATTGAGAAGAAGAAGTAAACCAAAAAAAGACTTAAAGACATGCTTTTATACGCTTTCTTTGTATACATTCGTATGCCAAATCATGACGACAATGTGTATTCTAGTGTAATGTTAATATTTCGGAAGAATCTCATATACAAATTTATTTATTTCATATATAAATTTTTTTTTTCACAATAATGATAGTGACAGTCTTTACAAGATATTTCTCTTCTACATGAATAATAAAAACACCTAGTGAGTAGGAGAGGAGTATTATTATATTTAAAATGTATTTGATAATATGTAGTACATACTGTGTAACTATATATAAGAAAAAATATAACTAATGTGCAATAATCATAATGAAATAATGTGAGAAGTAAAAATAAACTAATAATAAGCATAAAGCATTAACAAAACATTAAAGGATATTGCTTTAAAAACTCCAATCAAAATATAGTTACCTCATTATCAATAGTGACATCTGTTTTAAATTACGGGAATGAAAAACTTTGGACTGCAGGTGGCAGTAATAAAAATACAACTCGCGTACGAAACAAGTTGTGTAACTTAAACATATATACAACCTCCCAAAATGTGATAGAAGTGGTAGTATATCATGGGTGGAAATGGTGAATGTTATATTGTGTAAAGTGATCACTTAAGCCAGCCGTATGATAGGCCTTATGAAAACCCAAAAAGAATTCCATCCTACTTTCCCATATAAAAATATAGCTTCGTCTCTATGAGTTCAGCTATAATGTATCATGAAAGTACATTTTTACTAATTATATTATAAGTACAAAATTTTTACTAATTATATTATAAGTACAAAAGCTCAATATGATAAACCTAGTAGGCGGTTGTTCGAGCGTGTAATACAAGTTTACCAAAGACAAAATTCTATTACGCTGAGGATCGCCACTTGTACGATACACGACGTTGACCTTGGATACCGTACACTCTACATTCGCGAGTCAATATTGTGCCTCGTATAATTTGTTGATCTACATTTCTTAATTGTATTCATTCTGAACGTCATTAATAATCTATTTATCATAAAAGTGTATTGTATATTCACAAATTGTCATTTATCATAATTTTATTTTCATCTAGTCATTTATAATTTATTTTTTCATTTATTTTCATCTAGTCATTTATCATATTTATCAAAGAAGTGTTTTGTGTATTCTCTTTGTAATCATAATATTCATAAAATACTTTTATTTTTTACTCTTGTCTACTTTTGTATTTTCAAATTAAGATTATTATATTAGGGTCAATAACAACCTGTTGACTGTCTGTTGTAGAAATATGAACCAAGAGATTTTTTTTAAATTAGCCATCCAAAAATCCATGAACGATAATTTGTTAACAGTGCGGTGTCGTCTGCGTGGGAATGCTAATTCACCGTTGATTTTTTTGTTGAAATATATCGTTTACGTGAGTGAGAAATAGTAGAGATCTGGGGACCATACCTTGGGGGACACCAAATTCACCTATTGGTGGATCACTTAGAGATTCATTTGATTTGAATATTTGAGGCTGTTCGTTGAGTGGCTTTTTACCCGTTTGGGGCTGTGTGGTCAATCCCGTTTTCTTTTGGTTCTGGTACGAGTTGTTCGTGGGAGATACTGTCGAGTCTTTCCTTCGAATCGATGAAGGTACCTGTACAATTACTTGATTTGTTCTGTTTTCTTTGTATGATGGTGGATGTTTTGCGGTTGCGTCTTGTGTGCATATTCCCCCGGTGAACCCGAATAGATTCTCATTTATTTTATTCTTTTTGGTGAGGTATAACATTTAATAATAATTTGAATGTTGATATTTATATTTATAATATATTAAATAAATAAAAATATATAAATAAATGTGAAATGTAAAACCTGTTTCAATCTATCGCGGTATATTTTAAATATGTACCTACTTCCATTGTTGTGATTTGAACCTAATGCGATTTAATTAGTTCAGTGTTTGGGTTTGCGTGTAATTTTGTATTCCAAAACAAAACTAAACAATGGTGGCGTAATGTAAACAAAGATGCATTTATCAAAAGCGTACCATACCTACCCGTGCAGTACACATAAATATATGTATCTAGTACAAGCTCTGGTCACTGACGGTTGTTTCAAACTGTTGACTTGGGACTTGGTAGTAACGCGTGTCCATGCAGCGGCGTGAGGCAAACACCGGAGCACCTACTAAAAGAATGTCCCATTCTAAACGATGGTCGGGAGGATCTGAGAAGGATGATAGGTGGAGTTTCCTTCAGAAACGCTGTCCTCAGGAATCGTGCTTCGGATCTTTTATTCGGGTGTGGGTATGGTGCGAAGTAGACTCGAGAGTGGCTCAAAGATTTGGGGGCCACATGAGCTTAGGTACTCACTTATGGTAGAGAAAGTACAAAAAAGTTTCTAAGATATCTCTACATGAGAGAGTACGGGCATTATTCTTGGCTTTGCCCAACCGAGTTCCTCCAGGGTATGCTTCGCCACAACAGTTTAGAGACTAGAAGGAATGTGTATCTGATTACGCATTTTTATCGATTGTTGCGCGGTATGATCGATAATCCTCAAATTATGCCGAGCATTGGTTTGCATGTTCCCGATGATTACCTAAGACAACGTCAGCATAGATTGTTTCACATTCCAATATACAGGACCAACCTGCCAATGGTTATCCTTGTTGGAAGAGCTACTGCTATGCTGAACAATATTACTCTGAACATTGATCTATTCCATGTTTCTGAGAGGGTTTTCCGTAGCAGGATTCTCCTACACCTTTGATATTAATGAATTTAAATAAGTTTGATATTTTGTTGTTTGTATATTTTCTCACTTGTGAATAATATTTGCGAATTATATATATGTTTATAATGTAAATGACGTATTAAAAATAAATAAGTTGAAATTGAATCCCGCTGGTAAATTTTTAGAAGGTCTCCCCGCGGGGTGCGACCGTTGTGTGCTGGTCTTTCTTTTACCAGCTATTTTCGTCTGTAAGCCAATTGACAAGATATTTTTTTAAATCCGTTCCTGTAAGGTCAAAAGCCTGTTTTTTTTTATTTTTGTCTGCCGGTAGTGGTTTTCCAGACTGGCGAGTCATCTGTTTTGTACAATTTTTTTTAAAATTTTTTTTTAAATTTTTCCCTCAGGGGAGTGACTACTGTACCTAGTTTAACTGTCTCTACGGTAGTTACTCACATTCATGTATATCATTGTATCATTTCTCATTCTGTTGTTTTATATTGCATGGTTTGCTTTTGATGACAGTGAAGCGGTTTCGTGTAGACGCCTCCCCGCGCAGCTTGCACTCATATGAGTTTAAGTAGCGCGGGGAGGATGACCACTTTAGCTTAAAAAATGCTGGGTTGTGTGGCGGAAAGTGTAGGGTCGATATGGGAGCTATTGCTCATAAAATGGCCTTGAGTGTGTGGTGAGTCCCACTTCATTGGTCAGCGATGGAAGTAAATCTATCCAAATAAACGTTGTAATTACTCCTATATCTCCCTTTTCTCAAATATATCGTTATAATATTTTTTAGGGTTAAGAATTTTTAACGTTCTTGACCCGAAGCAGCTATACCTTTATATTTTACTTTAAAAAATCACAATAATAAAGTAGCATACAATAGAAGTAAACAAACATATATCACAAGGGAAGCAAATATAATTAATTTTGATGTGCCTATTAGGAAAATTAATTTCGGCCAAATATACATTAAATTCATTGCCTCTCGTGGTTTTAACATGTTAACAAACGAAACAAAGGAAATTTTAAACAAATGAAAAAGCCATTTTAATTACCAAATAACAAATTGGTTTAAAAAATCTGGTAGAAGGTATGCTGAAGAAACGATACACCCCTGACCTCCGAACTGGCAAATGTTTACTTATTTACGAGTATGGTATCTATCTTTTATTTTAGTTGCTGTATTTACCATACTATATTTTAATGTTCAATATTTATTTTTATTAGTGTTATTGTATCTGCCTCATTATACTTGTTACTTAATCAATCTTTTTTATTATTATTTCTTATTCTTGTTACTTAATCAACCTTTTATATTATCGTTTTTTATCCACCTCTTTTTTCTTTCTAAATCAATCTCTTATATTATTATTCTTTTTGTATTATAACTCATTGTTCTATATTGTATAATTTTGATTTAATCTGGAATAAGAAATATATAACTGCCCCAAATAGACTTCATCTAGTGGGGCGTTATAAGCTAAATTTATTATTATAATTTATAAAATATCCTGAGACAAAATTCTTTTTTGGTCTCAAACAGACCGTCAACGCGTCATTATTGACCCTGATAGATGGTCCTAGGGTGACATTAGAGTACAAAATATAAATATTTTATGAATGTGACATGATTATTCTATACATTTTTATGATCAAATATTGGCTCATTTTCAATACTTATGCAGGAAAAATAATTGTTCAGACAGATTAGCAATAGTGTCAATATGTAATCAATATATATGCACCTGCATTCCTAAATAAAAATGCACCTGTCCTATTAGGTGGTGCAGTCTGTCGGAATGATAAGCCATTCTGACAGATGTCAGAATGTAGGTGTTATTTAGTGCAACAGAAAAAAAAACATTTATTTAATTTAAAACATAATAAAATTATTTAAATCAAACAATCAAAATAATAAGATTTGCCGAATACAATAAATTAAACAGTAGATCATTTAGTATCGTCACAATGCTGACGTCTAGAATATTCCACTGGTGAATGGTGTGGCCAGAAATCAGGCCTTGCCACAGAAGCTTAATGTTTGTACTTGGACGAAGATGTGCCAGCTAATTAACTAGACAATATTGTAACCATATACAGAAGTCCATTTTTCGAAGTAAAATTTCTTTTGGCGCATTTAAGGTAAAAATATTATCGTAACGAAGTTTCACACGCAGCGTGTAGCGAAAATGCGATACCAGAATTTACGACGCCGAATTTTTTACTTCTTCTTCTTTTCTTTTTCTTTCTTTCTTCTTCTTGTCAGCAGTCTTCTTCAGTCAGCAACAGGATTCTTGTCAGCAGTCAAATTTTGTGAGAAGATGCTTGTTCACGAAACTTTCGGTCGTTTTTAAGAAAGTTATTTTTTGTCACAATGCCAAAAAAATTATTGCAAAAACGACATAATTGTCAGACATTCGTTTTCAAAACAAAATTCATTCGACATTCAAAGCGGCTGTCAAAGTTGTATAGTTTCGAAACTTTTGAATGCGGAACTGTTTTAGGCTGAAAATCGATAAAACATGAAAGTGGGTAGATACTTAGATAGGTAGACTCTTTTTAAAAATGCACACATTTTTTCGAATAGGATCAACGTCTCAATAACGACGCCATATTGAATTATTGTCAGCTGCCAGATTCTGTTTACATGCGAGTTGACGAATGTTTCGATTGTTTTTTAAGAAAGTTTTTTTAGTACAAGTATAACGTCTATCGCGCGTGCATAAGCACACACACGATTTTTTTTATTCACGGCACTGTACACTGTACAATCGGCCACTGATTTGGGTTAGAATCGAATTCTTCTCTTATTCTTCTGGAACAATCCAATACTATGGTGACTAGAGCCTCCAAACATTCGTGATTATTCGAATATCGAATAGTTAATGATAATATATTCCAATATTCGAATATATTCGTAATATTTTTAAGAAAGGAATAATTTACTTTGAATGATAAATACAGATAAATAAATACATTCTACATATATATGTAAAATGAAAACACAATAATTGTAGAGAATTTAACTATTTTAATTTTTAAAAACATACCTGTTATAAAAAAACAACAAAGAATATCGAAAAATAATGTTGAATTGATACGTTTATCTCACACCCCACGTGATTGTTTTTTCATCATTTTGTATATAACTTCTTGTTTGTCGGCTTAAGTAGTATTTATGAAAACTAAATACAAGTTGACAAAACAATGTAATAAAGCCATTAAGATAAGCAGAAGATGTCCGACAAAGGCGTTTACATCTTTGATGTCCAAATTCGTATACCTGAGTGAATGAATGAATGCTTGCATTCTGACTTCCAGGGTCCGTAAAACTTTGTTTCGTTTAGAAAAATATAATATAAATAAGATCGAATACTTTACGAATACTTTTTAAAGTATTCGAATAACGAATACTTAAAAACAGCCGATTATATTCGAGTTTCGAATATTCGAATATTCGGATTGGAGGCTCTAGTGGTGACTGTGTAGAGCCCATGCATATTCCAGTACGTTGATGGACCATCGCAGAGGAAGTTATTCTTCATCATTTGATGATATAAAACGTAGACGAGGCTGCAGACAACTCCGTTATCATTGGCGCATGTTTTATTTTTGTATTGCCACAGATGGCGTTTACTAGCCGCATATGAATAAACATAATTAACGATAAAGTACCATCATTACCATTTGTTTGTTATCAATATATACACACAGTAATGTATTATTTCTTTCATTCCGCTCGTGGTAAAGAGTAGTGGTAGCTTTAATAATGACGTCACCACAGCCAAAACAATCCAGCGCCAACTGCTTCGGTCCACAGCGTTCCTGATTCAATTTGTTTTTATTTATTTTTTAGATTATTTTTGACATAATTATTAATTTTAATTTATTAATATCCTTGTAAGATGGACGCAAACTGTATGAGTATGCGTCCGTTCTGACGAAGATACAGTGGTATCGAAACCGGTACACGTAAAGTTACTCCAAGTGGTTAGTACAAAGTTCTTAGTTAATTAAAATTAATAATAAATTCGACTTATTCAATTAATAACATATACATGACAAATTTACATTTAATTCGTTCATATTATTATATTTAATAAATATACACATCGTAGGTCCCTACGTTTACTGTCGAAATTCGATTTTCATATTTACAATCTTAAACCATCCAATTTACTCTATATTTTAGAACAATGTTAAAAAATATGTTATTTTCCTTTAAATTTTGCTTTTTTGAAATCAAAATTCAATTTAACATTGTTCAAAAGTACAGGGTGCCTCATAGCTTACAGCTTGTGGATTCCTGCCTTAATAATAATGAGTCAAAAATCTCCAAGCAACCATTGTGGAGATATGCAATGTCAAAGTTTGCATTTTATTCAAAACATTTCTGACTTATTTTTTGCAGAATGTTGAAGTATCATTCTTGGTTATCTTCATTCTTCATAATAATTAGTTTGGTTTTCATCTTCATCCTAATTAGTTTTGTTGCAGTTTTGAATTATCTGAGTATTAAATCAGATAAAGGATACACTTTTACACAAACCTACATATTCATCTAAAAATTTAGATTTTTCGGAGATGTCTGACTGATGACCTGTACGATCGATATATTTTATTTTATTTTATTTTATTTATTTATTTATGGGAAACTAACAGTACATATAAAGAGATTATACATGATTATTGAACAGTATAGAGACCATCTTACAAGTTTCCACAGAATTAACCTGTTGTGTTTTAACATAAAGCAACAATAACTTGAGTTATAGAATAAAAAACAAAAAATGTGAAAGTTTTAAGTTATGGACAAACTATGGGAGTCAAAGAATTAGAGGTAAAAGGAGAATAAGGAATGGATAGGAAAGGACAAATCTACTAAGTAAAAAGGACAAGAGATAAGAATAAAAAGAAGTGCAAAAGATATCTGATCATTACATCTGCATATATATATACGAGGTCTGGGCAAAAAAAAAAATGTTAATTAAAGAAAGATACAAGATAAAAAATTACATATACGAAGTCAGTTCAAAAGAAATAAGATGGATTTAAGAAGAGGAAAAAAAAGAAGGTTTATGACCGAGGTGAATATCCAAGAGTTTTAAATTCATAGATCGATGAATTGAAAAGATCCAAGTCGCTGAATATAGAGTTGAACAAATTAGACGAGCGATATATAAAAGAGTTTTGCCGGGAGTTGGTATTTTATGCCCTGGATCCCATGAAAAAAATGTTTTTGCCGTGCTCACTATTTTTTTACGTATTTTTTAGGCTCCCTCTCTGTCTTCTGCTTCCAATTATATTTCTGAGTCTCACTTTGTGTCTAATCTTAATCAGAACCATTGACCTTTCATCTCTCCATGTGTGGTTTATGGACCTCTTCTTCCGTTTATATTTTCTTCGTTTATATATCTCAGATGTTGATTCACAGGATCATATCAAAATGTCGGTGCAGATCTTATCTTGCAACCCTGGTTATCCAGGCCACTGTGTGAAATGTTCACCCGGCGAAAATCCCACTTCGCAGGGCATTTCAGTTGCACCAGCACGTCCAGGAGTTACCCAGTATGACGTCATCACACTTTATGTAATTATATTGTAATTTTAAGCGGAACAATGAACTCAGCCAAATAGACACGCTATTAGCACATTATTTCGGCCAGACGAATAAAAAACGAAGCGAAGATGGCCAAATTACAACATATTTTCATGTCAGTCGTAACAGTAAGATAATTATTTTAGTGTAATATTTAATAATTTAATTACATGTATTTGTTCTTCAATAACAGTAAAATAACTTTGTGGCAAAATTATTATCTATACTAATATATAAAGAGGTAAAGTTTGTAATTTGTATGTAGGAGGTAATCTCCGAAACTACTCAACCGATTCCAAAAATTCTTTCACCAATATTTAGAATGGACTTTCAGGGTGGACATGGGGTGTAACAGAGCTAGTCCACATTACATTACAGAATCAAAAAAATTCATGCAACCATGACCTAATTAATATCAATAGTTATGGAGTATTGTAATATCAAAGGCTGCATTTTTATTCAATATTTCCGACTTATTTTTTACAAAATGTTGAAGAATCATTACAGTAACTAATATCAATTACGAAAAATTCATTCGTTTTCAATGAAGGTTAAATAAAATAATAAAAACCCTGAAAAATTCCAAATGGAATGTTTTCCAATTGGAAGTGGAAGGTTTTTATAATTTTATTTGAACTGTATTAAAGGGAATGAATTTTTCATACAAGATATAAGTTACTGTAATGATAGTCTAAAGTTTTGTAAAAATTAAATTAGAAATATATACATAATAATTTAACCAACACTCTGCTATAACGTCTAATAACAAATAGTTTAATTCTAGTTCTCAAAGTAATAATAATTTAACTGTTTTTTTTTTTTTAATAGAGATGTGAACACGGAATACGTGTCACATCAATATTCTTACTATTTTCAAACTAACCTAAATGCTTGTGTTATGAAAATAGGACTAACTTGCTAGTCTGGAGTGAGGTTCGAACCCGCAACCTTTGGATCACGAGGCCAGTGTCCTAACCACAAGACCAACAAGCTACTCTATATTTATACGAACCGTATGTATTACCGAGAAGCGACTCTCGACGTTTCGTTGGATACTTATCCAACGTCATCAGGAGGACGACCTTTACCCGCGGAGGTGGAGGTCGGACTGATTAAAGGTGCTGCTTTCTAGGGCGTAAATTGTATGCACTTTGTTGTGGAGTGTTCTCTTCTTCTACAATAGAGCTCGCCAGTGTGCAATATGTACTAGTTACGTCGGCGGATTTTACTGCGACTTCAGCCGTATAAACTTCAGTGCGTATAAAATATCCGAAATTACAGTTAAATATGTCTAAAGACCGTAATAACAACCTTAACTCTTTAATAATAATTAAATTGGTGAATCCAAATTATTCGTTTGGGATTGTCTTCTGATAGTCGCTCCGACGCCCGATGCACCGGGCGGGGAGTCGCGGCGCCGCGACGCTGGCCCCGCTAGCCTACTTCCGGGCGTCTGGCGTCCACCGCCGACCTCGGCTGCTGTCGGGTCGGCTGACTTTTTTTTTTTTTTATTGTTACAATAATATTTATTACACAATTGTGTTATTCATAGTCCCTCTCCGTTTAAGAGCATTGCTCTTGTACTCGGACAAGGAAATATGAATTTCTATATGTAATTCCTTGCATTTAACTAGCTATGCCCGCGCGGCTTCGCACGCGTAGATTTTTTGTACACTGTTTGGATCGTCATACAACTTTCGCGAACATTACAGAACTTTCAAGAAATTTATCGAATGTACAGGAACCTTCTAGACACACCGACACATTCCGCCACTCAATTTAGAACCTTATAGAACTTTCGGGAATTTTCTAGAACCTTCTCCTTCCAGAACTTTCTAGACCAGGTTTTTCCGGAACCTTTTAGACTCACCGACACAGTCTATTTTGAAACAATCTGAAGCACTTGCGGCCTTCCCATACCAAAACAATGTGCTAGAAAGCACATTTACGTCACCCACTCCCGCCCACGCACAGCCACCCCCACCAAACTCGCATTTTTCGATATGACACCAAGGGCTATCTACCACCATAACCACCGGTGGGTGGTTGCGGCTGGTTGTGGAGAAAACTTGGCGGGTAGGCAAACACGGGTTTCTTTTTTTATATTTATCTATATATATATATATTGATTATTTACATTTAATTACTTTATATTATATTATATATCTAGGATGAAGTAGTAGAGTGAACGTCTTTGACTTTGAAAATAATGGTGTCTAGTTCAGTTCATAGAGATGTTCTTTCAATTTGCTCTTCAATTGTTCTGTACCCTGTATCTTTTTCATTTCGATTGGAAGGTTGTTAAAAAATTTCATGCCTGAGTATATGAAACCTTGTTGATATTGTATTTGCATTTTGTATTGCATTTTGGGATTTTAAAATTGTCTCTTAATCTTGGTGTTGTGTTTTTTTAGGAATTTTCCTGATCGTTTTCTTTGATAAGTTGCATAATTGAGACTCTTTTGTATATAGATTCCACGTTTGGGAACATTTTGAATAGTATTTGTGTGGGGAATGTTGATTTTTTTCAACTATGACATTAATAATTGTTCTCTGAATTACTTTAATTCGATCTATTACATTATTATAAGTTCCACCCCACCCTATTATTCCATATTGGAGTAGTGAATGGACAGTTGCATAGTATTTTAATTCTTTAATTTGTTCTTAATTCTTTAAATTGTCTATGTCTAGAATGTTTCGTAGTCTTATGAAAATATATATACATCTTCAGCAGGGATCCGCTCATCTAACGCTTTGTTTTCTAACGGCACTCTGTTTTATAAGTAGTAATAAGTTTTTGATTTGCAACATCTTTCCTCTCGCTTTCCTGCAATCTGTGGCAATGATTTCCTGAAAAGGGACGGAAATGCGCAACAGGAAAAAAGATACCGGGGGAGCGCGCGCAATTTCGTTTGACCAATGAGCGCGCGCGGTGGAAAAAATATCGTTTATAAACAAATCAATGTCCAACAAGTGCCATCACAGCAAAGACACACACTTCCAACATTCAACGCTTCTGATTTTGTATATATGTTGCGCGTCTGGTGTCAAGCGTGTGAATGCTGTAACTTGGATATATTTTGGCTTGTATCATCGAAACTATTCGAAAAATACTTTTTTTTTTACATCAATGTAAAACAATAACTACCCTTGATTTACATTCTCAAATTTATGTGATTATTTTTAAATATTTATTCAAAGTTTTCATATAATATGTACAGCGGCAGACTATCGCCATCTATGAAAATAAATGAAAACATGTAATTGACCAAACACATTTCTAAAAAAATGCGTTTGTAGACAGATATACGGTAACTACCTAGTGCGGCAAAATTCAATAATAAATAAGTGCACATTCATTTTCTTTACTTGTTTTTACTAATTAATAAATATATAGGTATTAGCTTTTTTAAATTATGTTTCATGCTTTGCTTGCATTTAAACAAATGCTCAATTGATATTTTTAATTGTGAGATCTCAAATGTTACACATCATATGCGACTATTGTAAGGCTCGCTCGTTTTTTTTCTAATCATTAATCTAGATACTGTCTGTAGGAAGCAAATCTTCTTCTTCTTTTATTAAATCCTTGATCTGTATTGACCGGTCAGTTCTGGTCTCTTGACGAGGACGTCCAGCTCTCTCTCCACCTCTTTGGTGGTCTCCCTGGCGGTCGGCGCCCCTGTGGAATCCCGTGTATCGCGGCTCTGGGAAGTCTCGTCTGGTCCCTTCTCTCGACATGGTCCCTCTAGAAACGCCTTCTCTGCCTGCTCCATGGTACAATGTCTTGTATGTCGCAGGTTCTGAGGATTTCCACAATGGGTGCTTGCAAAAATAGTATCAAAGAAGAGAAAAAAATCGAATAACAACTTCAAACTGCGAAAAAATATACAAATATAAACAATCTAGATCTTCATATGGAATTACATTCGGAATTGAAGAAAAGGCGTAAGGACTTTCGTTCCTAATGGGGGACTCCGATCCCGCACGTATTTTTTTTATCCTCTTCTATTAATTAAGTGTTGGGACACAATATTGAGATTCTAATATTGCTAATTTCGGAATACGGCCGAATATCTATTTAAATAAAAAAGCTAAAAAAAAAAGAAAGCGAGTGTTATCATAAAATCGAAGATACATACAAGATCTGTTTTATCTTTATAAAATCTCGAATAACTTGGTTGTTATATTTATTAGAGCAAATAGGTTTAAGCTGTCCTACATACTCAACGCGTTCAAACAATTTATTTTACCCAAACTTTGGTCGGACTAACTACTTAAAAAACTGCTTTGTAACTCGTTCCACTTTGATATACAATCTGTTAAATTCTACAAATAACCTAGACATTTTTATTAACAATTTGCTTGTATTTAAAATGAAACTCCGTAATCTCATTTATGATTATTGAAATAAAATTAATACTTCTTTAAGTAAAACCCATTCCCTCCCTCCTCCCATCCTTCCCATTTTATGGATTATCATAATTTAAATCTTTGAAATGATTACCTATCATAATTTAAACTATTATCACATATTCTTTATCATTTTTTTACTTAGTTTTTTTTTACCAGCTTCCAGGAAACTTCACTGGTCATGGCTAAATGAATATTTTTGCGATATTATATAAAAAAACATTGTACTGTATGTTTCCCAAAATAAAATAAAATAAATAATATATTATCCATTGATTAAACCACAAACACAAATTGCAAAACATTCTGAATGTATAGTACATTGTAAACACGTACATCTATAAATTATAGGTGGCTTTAATGTCAAGGGCGTTTACCTGGTATGTGAGTTAGACCCACCACGGATATAGGTCGAGGCCAATTGGTTGGCTTTGATTAATAATGTACCGTTTACATACTTGAATAATACATTTATTGTGGAATAATTCTTTACTGAGATTTTTCGATGCGTAACTATCTTAACTTGGACAACCATGGATTGTAGGACGAACGAATGTCTCTGTTGTTAAGAAACTTCGTGCTATAGAAGGGCCTTTCACAACACGCAGGAAAATCATTCCTTTGAACTTGGCCAGTTGCAATGCAGAAACTGGTGTTCACAAACTTTTCCGGTAGGCAAATTGATTAACTTGGTTTATTAGACAAAATTGTTTTTTTCAAAATTTCACTCATTACTGTTACGTACAATGTTACATTATAAGCTACTAGCTGTGCCCGCGGCTTCGCACACGTAGATTTTTAGTAACTTTTAATCATATTTTATCAATTTGTGTAATCACTTTAACAAATAGGTATATTTCGTCGCCGATTTTTTATAGTACTTTTTGAGTCCTACAACTTCTCTATAGAAAGTATTAAAGTATCTCTTATCTTAAGGGAGCGTTCGTAAAAAACGCATTGTTCAACCATTTTTAATTTGTAAAATAAGTCAGGAGGAAAAGCTCTTTCATTTAAACGGGATAATATATAGCCTATATACACCCTGGGAGTCCATTCTAATTATTGGTGAAAGAATTTTTGAATTCGGATGAATAGTTTCGGAGCTTACGTCCAAAATTTACAAACTTTACCTCTTTATATGTTTTAGTATATGTTAACGGGATAATATATAGCCTATGTACACCCCGAAAGCCCATTTTAAATATTGGTGAAAGAATTATTGAAAACGGATGAGTATACAGTTTCGGAGATTGCCTCGTACATCCAAACTTACATACTTTACCTCAAAATATATTAGTATAGATGAATTGGCTATCAGCATCAGCGCTAATGGACCAAGCTCAAATCACTCTCTCAATGCTTATCTACTTAATCTTGTTTACTTAACTTTTTCTCAAATCGTTGTATAAATATAATATACATAGGGTGCTTAAAAAGTTCCCGGAAAATTGAAAAATAAATAGATCCAATATTTTTATTTTTATTTATTTTTCTTTATTTTTATATACCGATATTTTTATTTATTTTTCTTTATTTTTATATACCGATATTTTTCATACCGATATTTTCTTCCTATCTGTATACTTACCACTACACTACCGGTATACTTACTACTGTAAAAATATAAATAATATAGCAAAATACCAATTTACAAATGTTTTCATCTCTTTATTTATACTAATTTGTCATAAAATTTATCCGAAATAACTACTTGTTAAATTGAATTAAATATTTTTCTTCTTCTTCTTTAGCCTTCATCTCTCCAATGCTTGATATTTGTTATTTGCTAATTTCTTTCCCCCCACCGGCTATATCGTCGGTCCATCTCTTTTGAGATCTTCCGACGCCTCTTTTATTCTCCCAAGGTCTCCATTTCAGAACTCTGGGAGTCCATCTTGTAGCATCCTGCCTTGCAACATGTCCTGCCCATTGCCATTTTAGCTTCGTTACACGATCCATGATATCCACTACTCTAGTTCTGCGCCCAATTTCATCATTTCTTATTCTATCTCTTAGGCTTATTCCAAGCGTGGATCTCTTCATGGATCGTTGCGTGCATTTGAACTTTTCTACACTTTTCTTTGTAAGGGCCATTGTCTCCACTCCATACCATACGTCATCACTGGCAGTATGCACGATTTAAAGACTTTTCTTTTTAGGCTAACTGGGATCTCTTTGTTGTCGAAAATATGTTTGTGTTTGCCAAAAGCAGCCCAGCTCGTTCCTATTCGTCTTAGAATAGAATATTTTTTATTCATGTTTTATACTACACGCACAACATTTAAGCTATTTATCACTACTTTAGTTTCGAAAAGAACACTTCCTCCCGTCATCAGGTATATCCAATAACTAACATTAATATAGAATTTTTATTTCTTATTCAGGGAGCGGATCGGGGGTCAGTAGCGAGGTTTGTTTTTTAATATTAACGGGATCGGTCTAGGATCGGAGACGTATTTTGGAACGTGATATTATTACGTGTTTTCTAGATTTTCATTTTTTAAGGATTTCTTCGGTTTTTTAGTTTACTATTAATCTTTTATGAGGAACCACCGAGTGGAGTAGATTTAATTTTCGACTATCGGAAGAATGGTAGGAATCAATTATGTGGTTGGAAAATTCCGAGAAGTTAATATTATTTAGTCTATATAGTTGCTACCCAAGGTACCCGGGTACTCGACCTGGATGGACGTTCCCCCATATTATTATTTTTTTTTTTTGTATCTAACAAATTGATATTAAGACAGTGGTCAAATAGCTCCTTAGAAAGTCACTACTTCTCATAACAACGTTCGTCTTCCCTTTATTTCCCTTCCTTTCAAATAATTTAAATAATGGGGATCCAAACGCATAAAAGCATATGGCATATGAAATTAAGTCGAAAATTGGTACCCAGGTACCCCGGCATTAAAATAAGGGTAAAGAGATTTGCGGTATGGTCTAGATATTTTAAGCACTATCTCCGTAAGTTATTCGACATATTCCGCTTTTTTAGAAACATTATCTATACCCATAAAACTCAATGTCTATCTGACAGTCTGTTCCTTGTACAAATCTCCACTGTTTGTCCGATTCGACTCAAATTTTGCATACTTATGCTTTAGAACCCGGCGGGTAACATAGGTGACATTTCCCCATTCCCGTTTTATCTCTTCCCCTCCCCCTGATGTATTTACAATACAAATCCGTAACGTTCGACCGGTCAGACTCAAAATTTGTAAACTTATTAAGACCCGGCGGTTAACGTAGGCAACATTTCCTCTTCCCCCTCTAACTCATCCCCTCCCCCAGATATATTTTCTGTGAAAATCTACACCGCTTCACTGATTGGACCCAAATTTTGCATACATTTTCCCGACGGAAAAACTAGGTTATATTTCTTCCCTAGACATCCTTTCCATCCCAGCCTTGATTAAATGGAAACATTATTTTAAATAGAGGCTTTACAATACAATGCAACCTTTGTTACCCCCCACAAATTTAGCTACATATATAGTTAGCTACAGCTAGTTTCATATATTTCTGGGCACGTTCATGTGCATCTGCAAAGCCGCTTAATACACGAACTGTTCGTTAAAACCACTGTCGGAAATTTTTTGAACACCCTCGTATCGTAAATCACAAGTTGTATGGAAAATGATTTTTCTCAAATTCCCTCTAATATATTCACGAATCATTGTTGTTGCCGCGGGAGAAAGAAAATGCGGGTATTTACATACAAAGTATATTTTCTCGGAAAGCGCCGGTCTCCGAGGTGGAAGATATTTATGGCGGCATCATTAATCAATGAGCGCGAGATGAACTAAAAGCCTGTCAAAGCCGATCGCGATGAGCGATGCACAATGGCGTCATGGTACCGACACTACCAACACACTTAAATAAATCTCCGCTAATCTAAAAGCTGGAGGCGCGTTTTACAATGCAAACTCGTTTAGACCGCCTGGTTTCATTTTATTTTATTTATATTTGTAATATACAGATTATCTATGATTGATGACCCTGACAGATGGTCCTAGTGCGGTATTATTATTATTATTTTATTTTTTTATTCTTAAAATTGGTAATATAATAACCTTTATATTTCCTAATATGCAGGGTTAATTGGAAAACATTAAAACGTTGGACTATCATTACAGTAACTCATATCGATTACGAAAAATTCATTCGTTTCAATACAAGTTAAATAAAATGATAAAAACCCTGAAAAATTCCAATTGGAAATTGAAGATGTTTTATTTTTTATTTGACTTTTATTAAAGGGGGTGAATTTTTCATATTCGATATAAGTTACTGTAATGATCGTCCAACGTTTCACAAAAAATAAGTCATAAATATTGAAAAATAAATGCAAACTTTGATGTCGCATATCTCCTTAACTATTGATATAAGGTCATGATACCTTGAACATTTTCGACTTATAATCAAGGCAGGAATATAGTCCTGCGAGGTTATTAATGTTTTCCAAATAACCCTGTATACATAAAGAGAAAGATATATAAAACTGCATTAGGAAGAGAGAGAGAGAGAGATAGAGGCATAGAAAGAAACAAAAAAATTAAACACGTATGGAAAAAAAGAGACAAACTAAGGCCCGAATTCAGAGTCAATACTGATTAGGTTATTTAAAGGTTAAGGTACTCCTTAAAAGTGTTACTTTGTACTGAAAATTTCGGACCTAAGACAATAGATAAAAATAGATAATAGTGGCAAAATGTCCTATGTTTTTTTTAACTGCGTTGTGAATAGAGATGATGATCCCGGGCAGTTAAAAAAAACTAATAACTAATAAAAATAAATAAGATAGAACATATTGCCAGATCACCATCGATAAGCCATATCGATGGTGATCTCTTACGCTAAAGCCATTTATGTTTGAAATTTATTGAACCGTGAACCAGTATATTATATACCAAAGATATTAGAGTATGAAGTAATATTCTTTTTATGTGTATATGGCATTTATCTGAACTATTAATATATACAGTAGAACACGCAGGATCAAATCAAAGCCGGGAAAAAATTCATTAAAAGGGGAAAAAGTCCTTGAAAATTTTGAACAAACTCAAAAATATTGTAAACATAATCAAAAATATTGTAAAAAATCCATTAAAAGGGGAAAAAGTTCTCCAAAATTTTGAACAAACTGAAAAATGTTGTAAACATAATCAAAAATATTGTAAAAAAATCCATTAAAAGGGGAAAAAGTCCTTGAAAATTTTGAACAAACTCAAAAATATTTTAAGCATAATCGCCTTCCAGAGTGAGTCACTCCTGTTTTCGCAACCTCGTTGGAACTGAAGTGATAAGTCCTGTCAATATTTACCTAGAAGAGTGTGGAGGGACGTCAGGTCGTTTAGTAGATTGTTTTTCATTTATTTGCCTCCACGAAACCGTAGGGAAACCAAAACAACGCCTCTAATTAAATTATGTAACGTAATACAAGTGTTTGCTAGATCATTCTAGACCCTGACATGGCTTCAGTGTGTGAAGACCACAAACAAAATTGTTAAAATATTCCACAGGGGTAGCAAAACAGAGCTAGTTCACAGTAGGTGGATTCCTGCCATAATTATTATATTTATTTATTTTATTTATGTAGGTGGTATTAATCACATAATATAAGTAGATACATACAAATAATATAATCAATATTTAAAAACGTCAATCTACAATGTTGCTTGCTTTCTAATTGATTGACTTCAATAATTTCAAACCTGTCAAACTTGAAACGTCAAAATAGGCGGTATTACAATTTACACGATAACTGTCAAGATACAGAAATAACAATATTGTTTAATTAAGAATACGGCCAAATGTTGTGGATTGGATCTTTTTTGCGTAATTGTCCTTTACGTCCAATTATGGGAGACAAATAAATAAATAAAAATTGTTTTTTTTTTCTTAGCATGTTTGTACATATATCTTTCTGTTGGGTATGACCAAATAAATAACCTTCTTCTTCTTCTACTTCTTTTTGTATTCCAGAGGTATCTTCACTTAATTTACTACGGCCCGGAATAGCTTAAAAGTAGGTTGGACAAACCACTATCTTAGGTTTTTCAGCCAAGATGATCATCTTCCAGAGCCCCGACTTCACCAAATCTTGAGATGCAAGATGCTGTACTTAATCACATGTCCGAGATATTGATAAAACAGTGAAGGGGACCCACCACACACCCTGGGCCGTTTTATGCGGCCCAGCACGATCGCCGCCTAGTTGGCATTATTTTAATGCTAAACGCAGCCTCCTCGCCAAGCCGTAGGCAGGGCAACACGCACCCCTGCGACCTGCGTCCAAACCCTTCACTGTCCGAGCGTCTTTATTCAGAAAAATGTACACACTAATATAACAAAGACAGTAAACACAGATAAGTAAGAACAATAAAATAAGCATAGTAAAGATACATGTATAGATGCAGGTCATTGGTAGAAGACATTGAACAACCCAATAGCATAAATATAAAAATACAAAGAAAAGAACAGTAGATTATAATTAGGGAATGCAATCCCGATCCCGCGAGATCTCGAGGCATTTTACGAGAGCAATCCCGAACCGAAAAATCGGACTAGATTATCGGGATTATCGGGATTGATCAACACTTTTTATGTTTTTTATATTTAATTGTATATGTCTATAGAGCTTTTAGTAAGTACTTAAAACTTATGTTCATGTAACATTCAAATAATGAAAATAGTTTTGAATAATATTTGCTGTATTTTTTTCATCCTAACGTAGTAATAAAAACTGCTACTAGTTAGTAGTTTTTGCTCTGCTACATTGATTGATGCTTGGAAAAACACCTTCAAAAACTTCAATGCAATGATTAATAATAAGCATTTTGTTAAAATTTCTGATATAAAAATGCAAGGCGTTGTCGTTAACTGCTATTCAGCTCTATAAAAAAAACACAAAACTATTATGAATCCCGATCCGTAGGGATCCCGCGAGATCTCGAGGGATCCCGAAAAGGCAATTTCGACTCGGGATTGCATTCCCTAATTATAATGGAAAAAACAATAATAATAAATCAGAAACATTGTGCATGAATATAAATATATTGATTATATAAGTGTGATACCCA
Source organism: Agrypnia vestita (assembly GCA_016648135.1). Lineage (NCBI taxonomy): Eukaryota > Metazoa > Arthropoda > Insecta > Trichoptera > Phryganeidae > Agrypnia > Agrypnia vestita. Next base: position 21,454 of record JADDOH010013848.1, read on the forward strand.
TATCAATTCAAACCGATTTAAGAGTATATATGCATGTGCACTCGTCATGATAAGATAGATACACAGACATATACATATACATATACAACATAGAGCGAGTTGGGTTAACATGTAACATGGGAAAAGAAAATGATTTAATGAAGAAATAAAATCACCCGGTGCATCTAATTGACGCAGGGACTAGGGAATGCAATCCCGAGTCGGGATTGCCCTTTCGGGATCCCTCGAGATTAGAATTTACAATCCCGCGGGATCCCTACGGATCAGGATCCCGAATAGTTTTGTGTTTTTTTTTATAGAGCTGAATAGCAGTTAACGACAACGCTTTTCATTTTTATATCAGCAATTTTAATAAAATGTTAATTATTAATCATTGCATTAAAGTTTTTCCAAGCATCAATCAGTCAATGTAGTAGGTAAAAACTACTAACTAACTACTAACTAACTACTAACTAAACTAATACTATGTTATTTAGATAAAATACAGTAAATATTATTGAAAGCTATTTTCATTATTTGAATGTGACATGAACATAAGTTTTAAATACTTACTAAAAGCTCTGTAGACAGACATATACGATTAAACATACAAAACATAAAAAATGCTGATCAATCCCGATAATCTCGTTCGATTTTTTGGTTCGGGATTGATCTCGTAAAATGCCTCGAGATCTCGCGGGATCGGGATTGCATTCCCAGCGGGGACAGTGGGAGATCATCCACCCCCGTAGGGAAAAAGACAGCAGAAAAAGGAGAGCTCTTGATATCATCAGGTATTGAACAGCTGGATGGCGACAGTCAATAAGTTTCAAAATACCCACTCGCCAAAAATTGTACCGCACAGTTGTCTGTTCTGCCTCTGGTCTTCGCGACACGTGTGTTGACGGACGAGGCCATCTTCAAGCACCACCAGCCACGCTGTGCAGGCCGGCTTGTTGCCAGGCGCGAGCCGAATAAATGGAAGATAATTGGTTTTTTATGTGTATCAGTAACTGGCGGTACAAATGTACGATTCCCCGCGTAGCACGAGTCTTTAAATTAATGGCCGATGGGTTTTTGCAACCGCTTTCGACCGAGCTCTTTGTTTTTTTTTCTTTCCTCACTCTACCAAGAGCGGGCGGAGTTTGATAGAACGTTCGAAGTAGGGGGGAGACCAGGGAAGAAAGTAACAAATTTCTCAAAAATATTATTTCATATTGTAATGAAATAAAAGATTTATCAATATATTATCACGTATCGTTGATAGGGGGGAATGAAAGAAAACTGTAAAATAATTAGCGATTAATTAATTAATTATTGATTAATTAATTAATCGCTACAACAAAGTCACTTAATACATATTAAACACTATTTTGCAATATATCACTCGTACATGAAAACTTTATATCGCTGGGTAATACGTATTTATCACTAGAATATTCCCCTCTCGCACGTAGTATTTAACGCATTTATTAATTTCGTCAATCAGGTACTTCGCTCGATATCTGTCGCATCGCGATTCACATCTGGCCAACTTGAGTGTTGTTTCGCGGCTCGCAGCCGACTTCGCACTGAAACAAATTGACAAACGCGACAACTCTACCCTCGCCGCGGCGTGGTTCCGTATTTATATCCAAGTGCTGGTATTTTCATACTTTTTAGATTATTCTAGTGTTTTGGAAAAGGTTCTAGTCGCTTCTCAGTTGTTCCAGCGCTTTTAGACGTTTCCCAAAGGTTGTGGATCACACTAGATTGTTATAAGTCGTTCTCTATCCTTCTACAGTGTTGCGACATATTACAAGAAATGAATGAAGCTAATGTGCTATTTCTTCTGCTTGCCATTACGAAACAATATAGTATAGATGTACCATAAAGACGAAGCTATTTAATTGGGAAAGTATAATGGACGCGTGATATCCTTCTTTTAGAAAAATCTGCTGTCGGAAATTCTCATACCTTCAATGAAACGCCAAAGTGTTCTTCTTAATTAGAACAGATTAGAATAATATTCGCGACAAGGTTCACAATAGCGTCTCAGCTCTCCCAAGTCTAAAGCTACAGATACACATGCTTATTTAGTGGCACGTGAGCATGCGCAGTATCGACCTTCTCTAGGCCTTGCTTATTAGTGGCATGTATGTACGCACATTGCTAGTAACGAGCATGCCACTAGAAATACAACCGGTTGATTTATGAGCCATGCCACTAATAAGCATGTGTATCTGTACCTTTACTCTGTAATTGGATCCGAAACGTCGGCCAAAAAGGTCGTAGAGACACGGCAGAATATCCCAGAATACTCAAACCAGAAGAATAAGAATGATTTTGGAGGAGAACGATTCAGATTCGAATTATGATGACGAAAATGACGGTGATTGCGACGATTACGTTGAAGTACAGGAAGAAAAAAGTAATGCTGAGCGAGAAGACGAATATAATAGCGAAGTAGAAGTTCGAAGAATTACTAATGACTCCTACATGGCCAAAGATAATCAAAAAGCTAAGATCTATCTTATGGAGTCTATCTTTTGGGTCTATCTTTTGGAGTCTACTCCAAAATGAACAACAATATTGGTACAGCTATACATCTTGTAGAAAATATTTTTGTATTAAACATGCAATTAAGGTATGCTCCGACTGCTATGGTGGACAATCACTGGTGAATTAGTTTATAGTCGTTTATTATTTGTATTGTTATCTTCAAGATTTTAAAGGTTTATTTAGTTTAGTTTCAGGAGAGATATATAAGTTTCCATACCTTATGAGAATAAGCTACTTATGCTGTAATGAAGACTGTAAGCCACTGATAATCGTTAAATGTTTTCAATAAACTTTGTATTTATTGTCCTATTTATTATTTTTTCAATTATTGTAAACATTTTCTAAAATAACAGATATCTAATAGGCCTTAGAATTTTCGGTCCCGGACACCGTGCGCGGGTAAATGTGTTATTTTATTTTACGCGAATTCGAAAATTCATGCAATATAATTTTCTACTTTTTAGTCTTAATATTACCTAGCGTACAAAATCACTTCGATAGGAAACTAAAGGCGTCTTTTTTCATGATTAATTCACCATGGTGGATTAATTGATTAATTAGTATTCATTGATTCATGCCATTCAGACCTAACCTGAATTAACCTGTCCATCGAAATATGGAATATCGCATCAATAAACCACGTGAATATTTCATTACCTACCGATTACCTGTAGTTACCTTTACCTGATTTCCTGGATTTCTTCCGCCGGAAATAAATATTGATTTATTTTTCTGTGTAATATATTTTTCCCTTTAATGATACTTAAGGCATGCAAGTATCCGCTGTCTCATTACGGCGCAAAGCTAGATATATTATGTATTCCTGTATAATTTGTTATGTATGTCGAATTGTCCTGTTATGTGTATCGTGTTATGCATGTCAAATTGTTTTATGTAATGTATTTTACAATGCGTCCATCGACCAATATTTTTACTAACATTATGTCTGCTTTAAATTGTTATTTTAATGTACAAATAAATTCTGCAATGGTCAATTTTTGTTGGCAAACCATTCCATAATTTATCGCTGCTGTACTGCTGTGCTGCTCTGCGGCATAGCATGGTTGCCATGTAGCATTAAAAAATGACAAAACGTGGCAAACCGAAATGGGAGCCTTCGCCCTTAAAATGGTTCCGAATAAGCCGAGGATTATCACTCACTGATTATTGTTTTGTCACACATTAAGGGGGAAAAAAATTCTTAACGCACCCCAGAAACCCACCCTTTCGATTCGTCCGTGGGGTAGCGAAGACACCACTTTAGATTTAAAATAATTCCAATCTGATGGCGAAATTATAGGGCCGATACGAGAGCTTTCGCATGTAAAACGAGCCTGGGCCTCAAATCTTTCCACTTCAATCACAAACATCGCATTTAATTAAAAAGTAAAGAAGAAAAGGAATGATAGACTTCTTAAATCAACCCTCTCCAAATTCATGATCACATATCGAAAATCACAATGCACTACAAATCACTCTCGAATTAAGAAGTTTCCATTTAATATTGATAAATTATAAAAATTTAATCAAAATGGAACAAAAATGAAAAAGAATCATTAATATGTCTGTACACATGAAAAAGTTATGGAACTTTAAAGTTGCGTTGCAAAAATAATTTCGTTTCCAGCGAGTGACGTCACTTGACCTAGACCCTAAGTAAGCGAACGTGAGCCGCTTCGTTAGCTATACGAAGCGGCTCACGTTCGCTTACTGCCTGTGGTGTGACAATCTCGACAAGGTCAAATGACGTCACAGGCGGCACAGGCCACAGTCGTTACTAATCTCTTTCTCATCATTTATTGACAGATTTCAAAAAAAAACACTGGTTTATTAGTTTTGATCTATGTTTTGATTCCATTAAATTAAATATAGTATTATCAACATCATGGAACTTCTCTATTTAGCTTCATGTTGACATTAGGCATGTTGCCAATTATTTTCGATGTTTATAGCGTTAACTTTGTTGTTGGACATAATTATTAATTTTAATTAAACAACTTTGTATTAACCACTTAACTAGTAACTCTACGTCTATCGGTTTCGATACCACCAGGTATCTTCATCAGGACAGACGCAAACTAACTATCCATTATGTATTCTAGCAAACAATTCAATTTTTGAACGGGGGCGTGGTTACAGCTGTTGTGGGGGTAATTGAGAAGTGGACGCCGAAATGGGGAATATGTCAAGTAACGGGCTATACATAAAATTTATCTGGTTGTTAATTATATTGGCTTTAGTGTTCAGGCATTTTTTTATTTCTAGTATTTCTAGGTTATCTAATCTAAGGCCCCTATTATTTATGTGCAGAATCTCGATTCCGTTTTCCTTTTTTAACGTATGGCCTGTTTCCAAAAGATGGTTCGTGAATTCGGAAAAGTTATTGTTATTGAGACATCTAATGTGTTCCTACACTCTAACATTAAAATTACGTGCCATTTTACCTATATAACACAACGCTTGATTGATTTGTTTGCTAGAATAGATAATGGATAGTTATTTTGCGTCCGTCCTGATGAAGATACGGTAGTATCGAAACCGGTAGTCGTAGAGTTAATAGTTAAGTGGGTAATACAAAATTGTTTAATTAAAATTAATAATAATGTTCGCAATCAATGTATATTATAGATGTCTCACAGAGACGAAACTGTATTTTTATGAGAAAGTAGGTATAGAAGTCTTTTGGGCGTACATAGGGCTTACGACCTATCGTACGGCTGGCTTAAGTGATTACTTTACACAATGCAGCGTTCGCCGTTTCCACCCACGATAGAATATAATAACTTATCTTTTGATTCTTATCACGAAGCACTACATTTCCACAACATAAAAAATCTGAAACAGTGAAGAGCACGTGCTGATCTAATACTATTATGTGAACTAGTGAGAAGATATCTCGACTGTCCAATCAACTGGACTTTTTTCATGTTCCCCGCAGACGTACCCGACAAAACGCGCTCTTCCATGTTCCGAGAAATAGAGCATCCCATACACAAAATACATTTTTATATCGCGCATGCAAAGCTTTCAATAATAATTGTATCGATATTGACCTCTTCAACATTGGTCTTACTGAATTTAAAAGAATGCTTTAGATTACGACTACTAAATCGACTTTGACCATTCTCTCACTATATCTAATATTCTCTTCCACCACCTCTATCCTGACTCCTACCTCCTCATCCTTTTTCTCCCATTATTTAAGTAATTTCTTGATATACTTTTTATTTTTTCATATTCACTTACCATTATTTTCAGTCTTAACATTGTTTGTTGCTTACTACGATTCATTAATTAATTCAAAATAATTAACTTAAAAATATCTTATCTAACTTTGTTCTTAACATCTGTGAATCTTTTTAATTGGTCTTTGAAATGAATACTATGATTTTACATTATATGTTTAAAAACCTGTTAAGATTCCTTAATAAATTAAATAAAAATAATAAAATACCATGATTGATTAATGATGTCCCTGTGACAAAAAACAATACTGTTCTGGGAATTTTTGATATTCTCAAAATATTCCGAATAATTTTCTCAATCACTTCACAGATCACAACGATTTTTAATGCGTTTGTCCCCTGTTTCTCTCGCCCCCGTTCTCCCCTACAATCTCTTTCTCGGTGTCGTAATATTCAGGTCTTTGTCGCGCCTTGGGCGAAGCTAAGTAATTTTCTCTCCTGAGCGTAATCGGCCCAAATTATACTCGAGCCATCGTAAGATGGCATTTTTGACAGATCGTTATAGTGTTGTGACACACTTAAAATCATTAACGAAAAAATTCAGTCGAAAAAAAAATTCGTCGCACGGTGTGAGTTGATAAAGTCTTTGTACATAAAAAAGGTTATAGAAGAATAATAAAACACGTTTCACAAAGTCCAAATTAACGAGCAGGGGTCAAAATATAAAAGTATCAATGTCCGAAATCTAAAGCCAGGTAAAAAACAATATCGTAATCACAGCGTGCACTCATTCGTTCTTTCCGTAACAACGTTAAAACAAAACTGTCAAAACCTTGGAGTATCTACAATATATAGAGGGATAATAAAGCATTTTACCAAACCTTTATACGTGGTAAAATAGAGCTTACTCAGTTTAAACAATATGGCGACACATGAGAGAAAAAGAGACAAAAAACATCACCCGGTCTGATCCGTCTTTTATTGTTTTGTAGCCGTTTTCTTTGCCCTCTAATAAAGCCATAGAAAAAGATCATATTTAGGGGGCACAATCGATCTGTCAGATTTGTTGTGTTATTTTGGATACTTATTTTGCGTATTCTACGCATATTATACAGGCAATCAATATCCTATAACATTTTGAATCATTTCGTTCATTCCATATTTAATGTTGATGGACATCACTACTCTGGCGTTCGCGCAATAAAGTGTAGCATTTGTCCTCCAATGTTTAGCTGTCATTAATTACGAAACTTCATGTAAGTCTAAACGTCAAAAGTGCCATCCTAGAGTGGCCGTACTGTAGGCTAGAAGCCGTTCCGACTCCCAGTGCTGACTTAGCAACACTATCATAATAGTTACACCGCGATTACTGATTCCCGTAACCGGTTTTCAAATGACTCACCCGCATATCGCTTCACATGCATAAATGGAGAATTAATTCATCCAATTTTAATACAAGCCTCGAGATGGATAAACGGGAACTCTGATTCTAATCTTAACCTAATCTTATCTTAACTGACCGCTCACGGTAGATGCCTTACTTTAATAAAATTGTAACGAGTACTTAATCGAAAAGAATTATTTTTATTTATTAGTCAACGACTTGATAGGCTTTTACAGTACGAGAAAGTTACAATGATATTTATACACCTAACATATGTTTCCAAGTAAATAATTTTAAAATAATAATAGAAATAAAACCTATTCAAGAGTAATGAACAATATAAAATTAACAATGTATATATAAATAAATATTAGTACACAAGCAAACAGTAATAACTAGAAACCTTAAAGATAATTAAACCAATTTACCAGATAATTAAGATATAAAGATAAAATAAACAAAAAAAAATATATGAACATATTAAAAGAGAAATGAATATTAATTAGGATACTTCAAAATAAATAAATATGTTTAATTCATGGGGAACAAAACATAAATAAAAATTTAGTCCATTAAACTGTAATTAATTATATTGGTATATTCTAAATCTAAGTAATTATTTAATTCGAGTAGCTCCTACAACGAAAAATGTCAACGAATTCCGAGAATTTGTTTCCAAGGCGATGCATGCGTGTAAGAATACTTCGTGAAAATTACATGTAATCGACTATTTTACAGCGCTCTAACACCTACTATAGCAAAATTGGAAGATACTAGAAGCAGATTCGAGATGACTGGACTGCAATCTTAAATTCTCGAAACGTCGCGAAAGACATTTTTTTATAAAAGCGCGTTCAGTCTGAGTGACGTTTAGCCGGAGAACAAAACCAGAGATCGAGGATAGTATGGCCATCGCATTCAACAATTTGATAATGTGTGGATGTTCGTACGATGGAATTGGTGAACGTCGCATTATGTATGTATGTATTTAAGCCAGCTCATACAGATTGTAAGCCCTTGACTATCCTATAGAATATTTTCATATACATTTATTATATACCAAAATATATTTGTCTCTGTGATTATTCTAAAATTTATCTTAATTAAATTATTAAAACTTTAATTAAAGATAAATTATAGAAGTCTCACAGAGACGAAGCTAATTTATATATGAGGATGGGTGTCTCTCATACGATGTCTCAGGACTTACCTATATGAGCTGGTTTAACTGATCACTCTACACAAGCAACGTTCACCAATTCCATCGTTAGAACATCCACACATTGACAAAAAAAATTGAAAGTTCTATATATAATATGTATGTTCGAATCAAGAACTTTTCAATTACTACGGTCTCTGCCTCTATATTCTATTTTTTGAAGTGGAATTTTTTATCAATTTTCCATTTTAACGAATATGTATATGACATTTTTTAGAATTATTAAACATATCTACTAGAATATGTCTGATAATCAATATTTTCAATTTTTAACTCCTGTCATGTCATCAGCAGGTATGGTCTAAGAACATAGGTATTTCATCATCAATTAATTAAGGATAAATTATAGAAGTCTCACAGAGACTAAGTAAAGCTTTAATTTATTTGAAATTAATAAAATATTGGCATCGCACGGCCGCGATGCCGTGTCAATATATAAAATAAATCAATCCCAGTTGACAAAATGGTTGCAATTCAATCATCTCTGAAGCATACAACGCACCGTACGTGCGGCATCAGAAGCAGGTGGCTATTTAACATTGACCCATATAGCGTTCGCTTTACAATCGTCAGTGCCACGCGTTTGGCACGGGTGCCAACACTGGGCAAGGTAAAAGGAAAAACTATTTCATACTGCGTGCCGCGCCACATACTATCATAGCTACCAACGCAACGGTCGCCGCATGTCATGTTCCGCGTTGGGTAGGCGGATCTGTTTTTAAACCAGCAGAAAGCGTTTGACTTTCGCCGATTGCTGTTGCTAGGCCGGGCTGCCGGTTAAAAGAACAGTCGAAAAGTACCCGGAACTATTCCAGGAGTAGTTCTTTTAACAAAATGTTTTTAATAATAATAATGATATTTTTATAATTTATATAGCGCCGTTTTCGCGAAAACTCACCTCAAGGGCGCTTTACACAGAAAAATTATCTTACAAAACAACTTACTGCTAAAAAAAAACTTATTTACTATTACTTATTCACTAAGTGGCATGCAAGAAATGGAATTAAAGTTTAATACTACAATAGTTGGGAGTTCCTGAAAGACTTAGATGTTTTCGCGGAGTGCACACTAGGAGTGGAAAACATTAGCTAGTGTTGTTGTGGTTAGATTCGATAGGTTTTTATACCATTGTCTAAATAGATGCGTCTTAAGTTGTTTTTTGAACTGTGGTAAGCTGTCTGTTTGTCTCAGTTTATTAGGTAGCAATGTTAGTATAATTTTCAATTTCAATTTTACATTACAAACATATGTTTAATTCGTAAATATTATTCACAAGTGAGAAAATATACAAACAACAAAATATCAAACGATATAAATTCATTCATATCAAAGGTGTAGGAGAATCCTGCTACGGAAAACCCTCTCAGAGAGAGACATGGAACAGATCAATGTCCAGAGTAATATTGTTCAGCATAGCAGTAGCTAACCATTGGAATGTGAAACAATCTATGCTGACGCTGTCTTAGGTAATTATCAGGAACATACAAACCAATGCTCCGCATAATTTCAGGATTATCGATCATACTGCGCAACAATCGATAAAAATTTTGAAACCATCGAGTGGAATTTGGTTGCTTTTGAAATTTAAGCGTTTGAATTTGAGTTCATTTTTATGTTCAAGGAAATAAATATTTTCATTTCATTATAAGGGCTGTAGTGAAATAAAGTTTTCAGTAATTTAAGATTGGATAATAGTACTAAAAGTTTTTGAAATTTTTATTAAACAATAAAGACATTCGTATTTTATTGTAATGAATTTGGATATAGGTATGTTTTGAAACTCAGGCTGATACTTCTATCTATATGAGCTATAACTTCAGGTTGTCATGATGGTTGACTAATATGTAAAATATAGGAATGACCTTATAGAATGTATTGATATTCAAATCTTATAAGAAATGTTTTTGAGTAGGTTTTGACAATGACTCATAGCTTTTAAATTCTACTCTTATTTTATGACAGTCGAATATTTTATGATTATGACAGCCCGAATAAAAATGTTATTTTTACTGCAAATTACGCTTTTAAAATATACTTTAACCTTTAAATCACTAAAACCCGAATACAGAGACAATACTTAATGGATTAAATTCTTTAAAAGCGTAATCTGTAGTACAAAATAACACTTTTAAAGCGTACCTTAACAATTAAATCATTAAGTATTCTCTGTATTCGGGCTTGTACAGGTAAAAATTGTGAATTTCTGGCGGTGAAATTCCAGTGGTAAATTTCTAGCGGTGAATGGCTGGCGGTGAATGTCTGTACACCTTGCCATGAAAGCGATTATAATTATTATCACATTTTTCCTTATATTACTGGATTGCAAAATTCTTGCAAAAATGTAACTAGATATTTCCAGTGTTGCAAAACTAATTTGTAATTGAAATTACAAATAAAATTAATTAAAAGTGACGTGAAACAACGTTACATCTAGTAAGTTGGCAACTGGGAGACAAATATAAATAATTTTTCTACATCGGAACTACGAAGATAAACTTATCTTACACTCAGATAAATTAGACTAATTTAAAACGACAGTGGAGATGAATAGAATGTTGTGTTTTAAAATAAATTAAACAATATCGTAAAAGAACATTTTGAGTATGTTCTAAAAATACAATACTGGATTTTATCCACAGAGGAAACATCATTATCTTTTGAGTGTAGTTTTCTGAGATATTCTGCCGTATACGGGATATACAATGGGATCCGAAACGTCGGCCAGAGAGGTCACAATACACGGCAAAATATCCCAGAAAACTACACAGAAGTTTCTGAACGATCGTGAAAACCTGAGAACATTTTGAAACATCATTAACCATCAAGATATATATGTCTCATAGAGACGAAGCTGTGTATCCTGTATGGTAAAGTATGTATGAAAGTCTATTGGGTGTTCACACTGTTTATAGAGCTCAAGACCTTTCGTATGGCTAGCTTAAGTGATCACTTAACACAATGTGACGTTCACCAATTCCACCACATCTATCACTCCTGGCCACACTGAATCTCAGCCGCACGGTTCTGTTTTACATGTGTATCGCATAAAT
>JADDOH010013849.1:0-11544 GCA_016648135.1 Agrypnia vestita
AATATGGTAATTATTGTGATAAGAATATTGCGAGGTATATATTTTATTTATACTTTTTCTTTAGATATATGCTTTGAAAAAAGTTGTTCTACAATTTTTTCACAGCATGCCCCCGCTCTTAAATATATATAAGAGACATGGACTCTTACAAAAACTTTGTAAAAGAAAGTTAATATTATTGAAAGAATGTTCCTCCTAAAAGTATATTGGCCGGGGACAGATAATTATCTGGGACAGGGACAGATAAATATGTTTTTAAACTGACTGATTATAATGAGGCAGTTTAAAAACATATTTAAAACAATTTGTTTAAAAATTAAAGGAAATTCATCAAAATCCTGATTTAGTTGGTCTGGTAAAATCGCAAAGGTTAAGATGAGCAGGACCACATAGGGTGCGTGAATACGGAATGTGCTGTGAGGCTCATTCATTGAGAGGTCCCGAATGGACGTCGACCTCGTGGCAGACCCGGGCAGGCAGGGAAGGAGCGACAGCGTGAGGAGAGATCTGGAGGTGTTCCATGTTCCTGTCTTCCAAGACAGAGACTCCTGGCGCCGGATCGTATATGAGGCGAAGGTTCTAAAGCAATATTATTTTTTATAATTAATCACTATTATATATAGATGAATCTGCATACACAATTACGATATGAAGTTTACAAGCAATTAGTTTCCATCATATGTAGTTCGTGTTACTCGTCAACATTGAAAAGAAGTGAATGAGAGGCGATGGTAAAAAGGGATCCTCACCATACAAGATGAATAATCAAATAAAATGAAGAACAGAATAATCACTCTACATACCGCGGCATACAGAAGCAACATACAGAAGCAAAATACCGGAAAATAGGTAAGAATTATCCACGTAGCTGCATGAGTACGACGATATCCAGGACAACTACGTCTAGCAATGCACATGGGCTAAAAATATATTTGAAGATAATGATTAACACCTAAACATATTTATCTTTTGTTTTTTAAATTTTTGTTTTAACGTAACAAGAGGGTATGAGATGCAAATGTAATAAATCGAATCAAGGGGAATTAAAATAATAACATGGGAACTTTATTTAACAACAGATAAAGAACTGTTGATGACAATGATTAGTTTATAATAGATTATTCCTACGGAAGTGGTATGTGCACTAATAATTCGGATAAAATAATAACTAAATGGTTTTCTTATGGATTATTATAGTTATGGATATTCCATCAAACCTATCAGTGGTACTTACTCATGGAATGTCTAGATATTTTTATTCACATAAAAGATCTAATGGTCGATGGCGGAGAGTTTCTCGAATGCATGTAACGAGATAATTAAAATACACATAATTATTACAAAGCGATGAGTATCTCAGCGGGAGAGACAAATATCTGCAAAAGAATGTTAAAAATAAAATATATTAATTAATGACCCATAGAGATGAGATTTATGGACATAATACAATTGAAATCTTGAAATATATTTATTGATTATATATTTAAAAACAATGTTCCCTCTAATGGTATCACGCACCTGAAATGTTATCCCACTTTATCTTTCATTTATAATTTGATCAAGAAATAAAGAATATCCATTGACCACCCCACAACAAATAATGCGTAAGAATGGCAAGAAGTAAGTATTTTTGAGTCAACAATGTTATATTAAATAACTCGATAAGGCACTTTCCATCTTCCATCAACTTACGCCGCTTGTACTAGTTGACTAATCAAATACCATACTGTCCACATACAATGTTTTTGCCGTTCCTTACAAAAAAAATGAACAAATATAAATAGGAAAAAATGATAATTTTAATATTATTCTATACTACCAGATAGTTGGTCTAGTGATTAAGACGCTCGTCCAGTGATCCAGCGGTCCAGGCTAGTAAGTTAGTCCTATTTTTCATAGCACGGGCGTTTAGATTAGTGCGAAAATAGTCAGAATTTTGACACATTGGATATTTATAGGCGTCTAATAACAGAATAATATGCACCATGAATGCAATGATATTATGCATTGAAATAAATAATTGCGGTGCATATTATTCACGTTCTGCAAGATGATTTATCATAGGAGAGTATTTACTTACACAAATCATTTCTAAATGTAGAGATTTCCGAATAGTTTTAGGATTTGATAAGTAGTAAAAAGTGTACAGTCATTTCGCTCAAACGTTCAATGTGGAGAGTCCTTATACAAAAGGGTAGAGATGTAGATACATTATTATTCGTTCTGGACACTTCATATTCCAGAAGCATCGGGGTCGTGATGTCACATGCAAATATACAGGAATCGCCGCCCACTCTGTCGCCAGCCGCCCTCGCTTTCGGCGCTGGCGATAAGCGTCCACCATTGCTCACTCCCTACTCCTGCTAATATATGTATGCCTGGAGGATGAAAGGATGAAAGCAACAGGCTTCGTTTTAAATCCGTGTAGCAAAAATTGTGGCGCAACATATTTATTTTAACATTTTACAAAAACTTTATCAGAAAACTTTAGTCCTTTTTGTCAATTAAGCGTATATTTATATTTAAACACACTTTTTTGGTGATGTTGCAATTTTAAAACATAGTTCTATGGTTACGAACTTACTAGGATCTGGGGTGAGTCACCGTTTATTAGAATAGAATCTCCTTCTTTCGTACGAAGGAGATCATGTTTGATCGCCGTAATACCTTGCCAGGATATGAAGAGAGATAGATACTTCACTATTCACACTTACCAACAGTGAGTGGCAAATTGTATTTTAAAAATAACAGAGATTTTCCTTGTTTCAACAGTTTATTGCTTCTGATTTAATAAAAGAACCGTCGATAGAGCGCCAGGCGTCGCCTACAAAATAAGAAATAATAAGGTGACGGACGTCCAACGAATGTCCCTCCATTAATATTATTTATTGCGGAGACTGTGATAAAAAATGTACAGGCCAAACTGCGAATAACGTAAAAATAAGAATAAAAGGACATCGCCGTTGCCTAAAAAATAAAAACTTCTCCGAATTTGCCAATCACATAATTCTAGTCATTCTTTCGATAGTCACAAATTGAAACTACGTCACTCGGTTCCTTATAAAAGATCAATAATTAACAATTTATAATGAAATCCTAAAAAATCAAAATTCTGAAAACACACTTACAAATAATATCACGTTTCAATTCACTTCTCCGATTCTAGAGCTTTTCCCGTTATTAGTCAAAACTATAAGTTTGTCACTCTTTACATATTCTATATTAAGTCTGTATTATGTAAAAGAGTAAAAAATATTACATTTACTGTGCAGATTTATCTATCTCGTATATTTATAACAGTCGAATAGATAGACACGGTTTTGTCTTGAGATAATAATAATAATATGTTTATACCAGCACGATAGGTGTAAGACCGGATCCGCCATATAAATAAAACGTGAATTAAGTTAAACACATTAAAATAATACATTACTTTCAGAAAGAAAAGAAAAATATTCTTAGATAGAGAATATACTAGGTGTAACAGAGCTAGTCCACAGCACCTTACAGGCAGATTCCTACCTGAATTATGGATCGAAAATGTTCAAACATATTAATAGTTATGGAGATAAGCGACTTCAGTCTCTTTTTTCCAATGATTCTGATTTATCTTCTGTTAAACATTGAATTATCATGAAAGTAACTTATATCGAATATTAAAAATTCATTCACTTAAATGTAAGTAACATAAAATGATTAAAACTTTACAGAAATTTGAATCAGAATTTTTAACACGGAAACTTACTATGGTGTTCACTAGATTAATCAGGCAGTTCAAAAGAAATTCATAAAATTTCCAGACTCGAACGAATCTTGTCTGAAATGTCTCAAAACACCCATGGATTTCATACCGCCCCACAAGAGCAGGGAATATAGACTACATGGAAAACGGTCCATTGCAGATGTCATTAAAAAAGTGACAACTAGTACACTCGGAACCATTCGGCGGATGAGAAATGCGGTAACTCCAAAAACCATAACATTGGCATTAATTTCTGACCTGAAACTTACCAAGCATCAATATATAGTTCTTCAATAACGTTCCAAAGAACGAGGGGAAAATATTTATCCTGCATACGATGCTATTAAAATAAAGAAAAAAGAATGCTACCCAGAAGATTCGGACTTTAGGTAAGCCTTTTGCATTAGTGTGAGTAATACCCTCTGTAACACGTAAATTGTGAAATTGTATTCGTTTTTTAAAACAAATTCATTGGCCGCTCCAGTAAACGGACTGTTACTCACACTAATGCAAAAGGCTTACCTAAAGTGAATGGACCCTAACAATAAACGACACGCTTTGCGAAGTCGTTGGAATCATATGATATCGATTAATAAATATATTTATTTACTGTTTTCCCGAAACCTATATTTTATTTAAATTTTTGTTTTATTTAAATCATTTTAAGTTTTTATTGTTTAAATATATAGTGAGTTGAAATATCTTGTTCAGTTGATACTTCCACAGTTTTTATGTGATATATCTTTCGATTAAATTAATTAATTCTTTAAAAAAGAAGTATAATATTGTAATTTTATTTCTTTTTATTGTGTTCTTAAATTCTGTAAACTCACATATATTATTTTTTCTCTTAATATATCAAATGCTTTTAATGAAATTATCCACGGTTGAAAAAGGTTTTATTTAATTAAACAGTTGAATATATATTAGTTTTATTAAAAAATTTAAAAAAAGTTTTTTTTACTGCTTTATTTCGGGCGATATTATTTTTTTCTTGCTAGCGCCCCAATTTCGCCCATAGTGGCGCCCATCGAAAATATAGTTAGACTATTAAAATATTATATCGTAATTATACGTTTTCCATTTAAGAATGACAATCGAATTAGTGTGTGTCAGCTGTGCCTACGAGGCACGTTGTTTATACCCGTAAATACCAACATAACTTAAATGGAAAAACCTGTAATAAGGAACCGGCAAACTTAAACTGGAGTATGTGACAGCGAGGCAGTTCGTTAGCGTGATTATTTTGAGCGTGTTATCCATTGATATTTGATATACCTACGCGATGTTTGGACTGCTCACGTTAACTGTCTGCGTCGCTAACACAAAATCCGACGATGTTTTAATCTTGCACACGGTTGCTTTTATAATAGCCACTTTAAAGCTATTAATGTTTTTTTCTATGTAAAAACTTATTTCTACAAAAAAACTAATTGCATCAGTGGTGCATACATTGCCCAATCAAGTAATGAAATTCTCGTTTTTTATGTAAATTTATTTTGCACGATTTTTTAAAATTGCACCATTACTGTCATCTACAATTATAGTTAAGATAGATGTATTTTTCTTTCGTTTTGATTTTTTTACTTAATTTTTAGTAGAATACTAACAGGAATACTTTTTTCACGAGAAAAATCTGAGAAATTTAACGTGATGAGGATTCCGGGAATTTTGTACGCTAGCGCTTGTAAGACGGAAATTTATAAGTCAGCATTAATAAGACAAAACATTTATGAGAGGAAATTTATATATCTAGTAATTTATACGGCAAGCATTTGCATGATGGTATATTTTACAAGGAAAAGTGAGAGACACACGGGGAGGACTCCATCCAACAATAAATAGAAAACGGCTGACAATGATTATTATTATTGCCTCTGCTTTTATAATCCACCCCACAAAACATTTTTATTAGTGAGATTTATTTTAAAGTTGCTCAACCAATTGAAAAAAAAAGAAATTTTATATGCTCAT
Organism: Agrypnia vestita; assembly: GCA_016648135.1. Classification (NCBI taxonomy): domain Eukaryota; kingdom Metazoa; phylum Arthropoda; class Insecta; order Trichoptera; family Phryganeidae; genus Agrypnia; species Agrypnia vestita. The sequence continues at coordinate 5,717 of JADDOH010013849.1, forward strand.
GTTTACGCTAAATATTTTATATATAACTTTATATGTGAATCAACAACATATATAACAATAAAGGACATTAAATAAATCAATCCTTTACTACACACAACCTGATGGCTACAAAAAAACTCTAAGATAGAACTGTGGCGGTTGGGAGCCGTCGCGAGTCTAGCCGCATGCATTTGACACGTCAATCACGGGCACCACCACTTTGTCGTCATTCCTGAATGTAACACCACTTGTAAATTATTAAGATATGCTCATTTCTACCTCTGCCGCACACTCATACACACTGCATGAACACACGCCACATGCCAATACGGGAGGATTCTTCTGAACAGACCTAACCTAACTCGCCAAGGAACCTACTATACAAATTTCCTTCAACGCACAGCAGACATGTAAAGAGTATTATCGTATAAAGTAGGTACACCATTATAAAAATACGCGGCGGATAAATTAACACTCATATAAATGTTTCTATCATAAAAATATTGGCTGTTCGAAGAATATGTTTTCTTCTTCTGTATGAAGGCTTGAACTTTGTGGTGACATTATTATTAAAATAAAACACAAATTACTTTGTTTTCACCACTATATTAGATTAATAAATCTACATGTTTCGAGAACAATGTTCTCTTCGTCAGGATTATTGTGTACTGGAGTACACAATAATCCTGACGAAGAGAACATTGTTCTCGAAACATGTAGATTTATTAATCTAATATAGTGGTGAAAACAAAGTAATTTGTGTTTTATTTTAAAAATATTGGCCTTTACAATTCCGCATACGACTTGCCTGCCAGGTGCCGAAGTATCATCCGGAAGATTCTAGAAGCCTTGTCCAGCGTACCCGTCAAGAGTAGTTATAACAAGTAAATCTTTGAAGACATGCTTTTATACGCTTTCTTTGCGTACATTTATAATACATTTTTTAACATCACCCATGCGGTATCTTCATTTAAACTGCTTATCTAAATTTAAATGTTAAACTTTAAAGCTGAGCAATAATAATAATGGAAAATTGTTAATTTTATTCGAAATAATGATCAAGTCGAAAATGGTTTAGTAATAAATAGCCAACCACTTTACGTAAATGTGGAAAGTTTCAGTACTTTAGGAGTTGGTGAATGATCATTTACAAGATTCTACTACAGTTAAAAGACAAAGAGAGTTGGATAAAAACACATAAAAATAGTTAAAAGCTTTCTGTTGGTACGATGCTTTTCCGGGGATTATAGCTCCGGCGTGGCGAGACGAGTCCTCTCGATCAGTTCAGATGTACTTTGTGTGTCTTGTAATGTTGATTTCACATCCTACTACTTCGTTGAATCAAAAACGATTTACGCTCGTGTAAGGTTGTCTTGTGACCTTTACGAATCCATTAGTATGTATATCAGATGTGATGTCTGAATACATTTTAAACAAATTCTCGGTAATTAACGATGACGTGTTCCTAAATTAAATTATCACTTTAAAGGCTAAACATTTAATGTTTTTTATAAACAAACTGAATTATGGCATCAGTGTTAATTGTTAATATATAATATATATCATGTCTTTCTGTTCATGTTCAACACAAACGGAAAATTGAAAGGGGAATTCATATACGTCCTTTTTGTTCTGAAAGTACATTTAAAAAAAATATTAAACAAAGTCTAACTATGCCTCAAACTCACCAATAACACGGTTGGACCGCCTTGGTAGTAAGATTTTGAAACTCATCTATATTTTTCGTTGTAGCACCTTATCTGAATTAATGAAATATTTAGACTTGGAATAGTAGTATCGAGTACAGTTAAGTAGACTAAATTTTTTGTCTTCTTGAATTACTATCGTTCAACTTAATTCAATTGAACTCTAACATTCAAATAAACACATTTATTTCACAAGTATGTTTTTTACTTAAATATTGTTATTATTAATTTTTCAAAAACAGTTTTTCATTATTATTGTCAAGTTTTTTTGATAAATTTACTTTTTATTTCCTTTTCTTTATTTTATCTGTTATTATTATTTTTCCAAAAAGTGTTTTTTCTTAGAAATATTTTCTTTTTCGAGAGCGTGCTTATCTATAATCGTTTATTTAAAAAAATGTTCTTACGAATCATTGTTAACTGTATAATACTGTTTTCTCATATTTAATATTTATAATCGAATATAATTCTGTTTTCTATTTTTACAGTGTATTAAATAAAATCATTTTTTGTAAATAATATATACATATACTGTTCTGAATAGTGTTTTTATGATGTGGTATTATTAATAATATGTTTTCTCTCTTTATTGCTTATTTTTGTTTATTATATAATATATAATACAACAGTTTTTGTCATTATTTAAAAAAATATGATTAATTTTAGGTATACGCAAAATACTTGTACTATATAAAATATGTAAAATAAATAATAAATAAGTCATAAGAGAAGGAAAAATAGAGCCCCTATTTTGCTGTCTTTCCTCGCTTTTTCTATGATTTCGTTACATTCGTGCTCGTTGTAGGCGAGTTTCATTGATTTCTAAATGATCCTTTCTTCAATCGGTATGCAATGAAATTTGATATTACGAAACGCGATGAATTTATTTTTAATAATGATTACACAAAGCGAATAAGAGAACGGAAAGCATTTCGCTTTTACACGAGTTTACATATTAAGATGGGCATTGGTCGCAAATCAACTTTTCCGCGATCCTTGCGAGTTAATATTAGCCCGGTGAAAAAGAGGTATTGTGGCTAATTATATTCCAATACCGCTGCTGGAGAGCGGATAGTTGTCCGATGCTCATATTAGGGATGCGCGTGGGCCGAGCGGGACCCACGCGGGTCGGACTCGCCAAGGTTTTACCGAGAAAAAATACAGCAAAGGCGAGTCGCAAGGCACCCAACTGGTTCGTGATTAGTTATGTCAAGATTTACATTCTAGTGTCTTACGGTCGACACAACAATTTGCACACGCCGACTTGATGATTTGTGAGACATTTATCGACGATCCGTAATGCTATTTCAAGTTTAATGTCACATTAATATTTTGTTCTGTGAAACGCTGTTTATACACGGGTGTGAAAGAGCTAGTCAGCAATTCTTTACAGGTAGATTCCTGTCTAAATTGAAGATTGAAAATTGAGAGGAAAGAGTAAAATAATAGGGGGGAAATGTCGCCTATGTTACCCGCCGAGTCCTAAAGAATAAGTTTCCAAATTTTAAGTCCGATCGGACAAACGGTACAGTTTCGCACTGACAATATATCAGGGCGGAAGGGGTAAAAGAAAAGGGGGGAAATATCGCCTTTGTCGCCGAGTCCTAAAGCATAAGTATGCAAAATTTGAATCGAATCGTACAAAAGGTGTAGATTTGTATAGAGAACAGACAGACAGACATTGAGTATTATAGGTATAGATAAATATTTTTCTAATGATGACATCGCCAATGAAGGTGCAAGTCTAAAAGCTCTCTTTAAAAATCTTAAATCTCCAGAACAATTGAAAAGGATAAGAATCATTTCGGACTATAAACGAACTAGTTTATTTCAACCGACAAATAAAGAGATTTGAAAGTAGCGTAGACATTGATCAGTCTTTTTTTGGAGCTGAAGCAAACAATGATTATTAACTTTTTCCTCAATTGGAAGGCATTAATGTTGCAGACATGTGGTTTTAGCAGGACGGCGCCACATGCCGCACAGCGCGCGGTACAATTAATTTACTGAAATAAATATTTGACGAACGATTAATTTCACGAAATGGACCTGTTAATGTGTTAACAGGCCACCTCGTTGGTGGGATTTGTCGCTATTAGATCATTTTCTCTGGGGAAATGTAAAATCGTATATCTACGCCGACAAACCATAAACAATTGAGCACTTGGAAGCCTATATTAGACGCATTATTGCCAAATGCAGCCCGATTGATTGCGAAGAGTGTGTAAAAATTAGACCTCCAGATTACGCAATCTACCTACGTGTCAGCCACGGCAGCCACATGCCCGAAATCATATTTAAATATTAATGCCATAAAATTATCTGTCAAATATAGCTAATTTTATGGATACTAAAAACATTTTTCTGTGTTTTATTTCAATTTAAAGTTCTCCCTTTATAATTTGTTCAAAAATCGTTCAATAGCATTATAATGTGTTAAATGTACCTAAGTATTATGTGCATATATACGGTGGTCTTACAATGGACGGATAGTCGATAATCATTCTTCGACGTTGATAATGATATTGTATACGACTGATAGCTGTTATATTAATGGGTAAGTACTTATTTTAGTGTTTACTTTGACAGTTGGTAACAATGATTCATTAGCTGTGCCATTAGCAGTAATTTAAAATGAAGATTTTGCCGGCGATAAGCGTTTCGAAGCTAATAATGAGACGTGATGAGGTGGCGAAAGTGGCATCATGTGATTGGAGATTAAGTGCCATTACGAATGCAGTCTTTTTTGCTTAAGTGTATACATCCATCTCTGGTACAGCGTAGCATCTTTTGTCATTCGGCCAGTGAACCGGTCGGATGTGATGTAATCCATAGCCATACATGTTTATAAAGTGAAATGTGTGTTTTTAATTTTTTCAATTAAATAAACTTCTTAGACAGTTTTAGGTTAAGGTTCAATGATTGGAGTATTAATTACCATTCGTGATATGCACATTATGTCAGTGCATCGGTACTTGGGAGCGGCCAGTTACTCGGACGGGCGGTATCTTATTATTTTTTGGGATGCCAAGCTTAAAACAACGCTGTCCACAAAATATATAGATACACGATGTCTAAACTACCTTCTCAAAAATAAAAAATATTAACTAAAAGTAAATATTCCTAAATCTATACCTATAAAACTCAATGTCTGTCCGTCCTCTATACAAATATATACCATTCATTCGATTCGATTCAAACTTTGCATAATGCTTTATGACCCGGCGGGTAACATAGGCAACTTTTCCCCCCTATTCTTTTAACCCTTCCCCTCCGCTGTTATATTTTCGATGCAAATTTGTAGCGTTTGACCGAACGGACTCAAAAATTGGAAACTTATTCTCTAGGACTCGGCGGATAACATAGGCGATATTTCCACCCTATTATTTTAACCCTTCCCCTCCCCTAATATATTTTCGATGCAAATGTGTACTGTTTGACCGATCGGACTCAACATTTGGAGGCATATTCTTAAGGTCTCGGCGGGTAACATATGCGACATTTCCTACCTATTCTATTTACCCTCCCCCTCCCCTGATATATTTTCGATTCAAATCTGTACCGTTGGACCAATCGGACTCAAAATTTGTAAACTTATTCTTTAGGACCAGGCGGGTAACACCTCCCTCCTTCCTCCCACCCCTTTTACCTTTTCTCCTTCAACTGATATATTTTCGATGTAAATCTATACCGTTCGATCAAACCTTTGTTTCCCCCACAAATTTATTTTCAACTTAATCCTTAACCCTGTGCAACGCCGGGTAAGAACAGCTAGTAATACATATAGATCGTGTTCCAATCTATACCAATAAAACTCAATGTCTGTCTGTTCTCTATACAAATCTACACCGTTTGTCCGATTAGTGAAGACTTGAATCAGATGAATGTGGTGGGCGCGTGCAATAAATAAAATATGAGAACTTGTTCCAAAACGCTGGCACCCGACTCCAGGAAGCTCGGCTTAACCATCCGGAAAAGTCGGCTTAGTTATTGAGGAGTTATCTGTACGGTACTTAATCAAACATCGATCAAATAATCAAATTTAATATAATAATTTCACAGATAAAACCACAACAGTATATAATAATTACCAGCTCAACAAATACCATTATAGCGATATGAGCGTTAGATGAATAATTAAAA